>APFE031155863.1:191569-229025 GCA_000404065.3 Pinus taeda | reverse complement strand
TTGCGATAATACCCTGTCAACTCGAGAAATCCTCACAGATGCTTTATGGATGTGGGGATTTTCCATTCTTAATGGCTTTAATTTTGCTAGGGTCTACCTTAACTCCTTCATGAGATACAATATGACCCAGATATTCCACCTCTTGGACTCCAAAGAAGCATTTGGATCTTTTTGCAAATAATTGTTTCTCCTCCAATAGTTGTAGCACCCTGTCAACATGTTCAACATGATCCTTCCAAGACTTGTTGTAGATTAGTATATCATCAAAAAATACTAACACAAATTTTCTAAGGAATGGTTTGAAAATGGATCATCAAACCTTGAAATGTAGAAGGTGCATTGGTAAGGCCAAAAGGCATGACCATAAATTCATAATGACCCTCATGAGTTCTAAATGTTGTTTTGGAATGTCTTTAGTCTTCATTCTGGTTTGATGATATCCTGAATGAAGATCCAACTTGGTGAAGTAAACTGATCCATGCAATTCATCCAGTAATTCATCAATAACAGGAATGGGAAACTTATTTTAATAGTGAGCTTTTTGAGCTCCCTATAATCTGGACACACGCGCCATGATCCATCCTTCTTGTGCACCAATACTACTAGAGCAGAGAAATAACTTTGACTAGGTTGAATTATACTAGCCTCTAGCATTTCTGCAACCATATGTTCAATTTCACTCTTTTGGGCATAGGGATATCTGTACGGCGTGATGTTTGGAGGAACACTTCCTGGAATCAGATGAATAGCATGATCATGATCACGAATAGGTGGGAGACCTTTGGGAGTCTCAAATACCTTGGAATGATTGTCCAATACTTTTTGGAGATATGGATAAATAGATAATTCCGATGTGGAAACATCTAGCAAACATAATTAAGCAATTACACCTCTTTGTTCCTTTTTTAGAAGCTTTGTCATACCATTAGAGATGATTATATTTCCTGGTTTCCCTGCAATACCCCTTAATTCAACTTCCTTTCCTTCCGCAGAAAATTTCATGAAAAGTTCTTGAAAATTAAAAGCTATTGTACCCAAGGATTGTACCCACTGGACTCCTAGTACAACATCGGCACCTCCCATTGGAATGGAAAGCAATGGGCTTGTCAATACATTCTCCCATGGATAGCTTGATATTATGGCACTTTCTAGAGCAATTTATTGTTCCTCCATTTGCAACCATCACTTGACACTCTAGTGTTGGATATAAGAAGCAATTCAATTCTTTTGCTACCTTACAATGAATAAAATTGTGGGTACTTCCTGAATCAATCAAACACTATTACCTTTTTCTTCTTGATTTGTCCTTCTATCTTGATGGTTTGAGGAGTGGTAATTCCCGCCAATGCATTACAATATATGGTCGGATTCATTTGTTCTTTATCTAGGCTTTTTTCTTGAGTATATCCTCTTCTTTTGACCTTTCTTGCTCCTTTTCTTCTTCCTCTTCACAATCTATGTAGAATAATTTCTTCTAGCACATTATGACCTTTAGTGTATTTGTAATCACAACTGTAACAAAGCCCTTTTGCTCTTTTTTCTTCCAATTGTTGTGGTGTCAACCTTATAGGTTGTGGAAGACTAGGGGCAATAGCACTTTCGTCTTTATAGTTGTGAGTGGTATGCTTCCTGGTTGCTATAATTTTGCTTTCCATTTTTCTTGCTAACCTGAATGCCTTCTCTAATGAATCAGGTCCCAAAGGCGAACATCATGTTGGATATTATCCTTTAAAGTCCCTATAAACACATCAATCCTATGCTCCTCTGTAATATTTTTTACCCTTATGTTCAATTTTTGGAACTCCTCAATGTGCTCATTATTGAACCCTTTTGTTTGAGATTTATCAATTGGCTAAAAAGAGTGTTGCTTTGTATCCTCATAATGTGTTATCAATTCTTCCATAAAAATTGCCCAAGTGATAAATTGTTTACGAGAGCAAAGCCATTGAACCATACAAACTGATTTGGTTCCAAATATAAAGTTGCAATACGTACCTTTTGTGTGTTTTGCACATTATTGAGATCGAAAAATTGCTCCATCTGTAATATCCATGTTGCGGGATCCTTGGCATCAAACTTCCTCATATTGATTTTTGGAATATGGTGGGTCTTCGATCCCACATTAGAGTCTATGGAATCATGATTAACATTTCTTTTGTTCTCATCATGAGTTTCCTTTACTACCCTTTCACCCTTAGTGACCATTTCTTGTAGCAGCTTATTCATATTTATCTTCAATTCATCCATGTCTGTCTTCAAATCCGTCTTCAAATCGCCCATGTCTGTCTTCAAATCTGTCTTCCAATCGTCCATCTTAGCTTCCATGCCCTTTTATCTTAGATTCCATGCCATTTATCTTAAGCTTCTGTTAGCTTTTGTGAGCCTAACATTTTTTGCACTTGGTCTTGTAATTTTAATATATCATGTAGCATTTCTTCTTCTTCTTCATGAGTCATGCTAGAGCTTTCAGGTTCCTTACTAGGTGTTTGCATTTTCTTTCCTTAGGGCATCAGTTACAGATAATAATGCTCTACTAGCCCTTTGAATTCCTTCAAAATAAATTTTCAAACCAATCTTAGGCAAAAATTTAAAAGAATCTACACACCTTTTTTTCTTTGTAGGAGCTCGATATTGCCTCTGATGTATCTCTGTACTTTCATAACATCCAGTTCTGAAATTGCGACCTCTGGTAGCCCTCTGTGTCCTCTTTCCAATGCCGCCAGTCTGATCCAAATTGGATTCTCCAAGGAAGAGATGCGAAATCTCCCACAATGACTTGATTATAGACTAGTTCAGTAGAGCGAACTTGTACGACGTGCCAAGAGTCATTGTTTCGACCTTTAGCTCTGAAAAATATATAGAAGAAACTACAGTCTGTTCTCTTTATGTACCTTCTTACAAAATTTCAATCCAATGCTCAGAGAAAAAGTTATGACGAATTTCCCCAGGTCACCTGTTTGGAATGTAATTCAGGAGTCTGCAAAAAGACCAACTTCCTCAGATCATATCTCCGTAAATATAGCGCAAAAAGCTCTGAAATTCGGACCCGAGATTTAGCGCGTTGTCTTCTCAAATGGGTTTTTTTCAACTTCTGAAACGTTGCAGAAAAAAAGTTATAGCGAAAATGCCACGATGACCTATTTGGAGCAGCGAAACCCTAGAATCCAAAGCTCTGATACCAAATGTTATGAAACCAGCGCAAGAAAAGATAGAAAGATAGATCAACGCCTTGAATTCAGCCTCTTCGAGGGCAACCTCCTTTACATTACATAAATGAACAATTCTTGGATGATTCAAATGACAAAACCTCCTTTCTATATATATGAGTCTAAGGAGTCAGAATATAACCCAACCGACCTAACAATAATAATATAAAGCCACAAAAATAACAATAGAGGGATTCTATGGGGCACTGTAATAACAATATGGGGACAATAGGGGCACAACAATATTAATAAGGGTTATAACTCAATAGTAATGGGTAATCACTAGTATTATAGGGACCCAACAGGCCACAAGGGCCATGGAAAGGCAACACAGAGGGTGAGAGAGAGTATGAGGTTTTGCTGAGGAGAGTTGATTTCAGAAGTCGGGAGCCAGGGTGTGAGGCCGGGAGGTTGAGCAAAGATTCTGGGCAACAAATCTATCAGCAGACTGAGCGACGCAGAGCCTAGAGAGGTTGATGCAGAGCCTGCGTGAGGACTTCATAGAGCAGCGTCAGGCCTGCCAGAGGCCATTCATTCAGTATCTAGATCAGCGAAGATTTTCTTAGTGATTGTGTGAGGTAATCTCACAAATCTTTCTGCCAATATTTCTCTTTGTAACTGAATAAACTTTAGAGGTATTCAGAGATGTTTTCAGGATTTGCTACTACTTAACATTAATAAATCCTTAGAGTTGTTGCACCGGTTTTCCCGCATTGGATTATTCCAGGGACTTTTGTCCAAAAATAACGATGTCCATTGTGTTCTATTTTCTTTCCTGCTCAATATCTTATTTCTACTTGTAATTTAATTAAGTGAAGGTTGCAGTAGTATTTACTTCAAAATTTGTCGTAGCACACAGTAAATAACTTGTATGGATTAACAAGTAGGAGAAGTAACATTAGTTTGCTACAGTCAGGATTCCTCTTGTGGAATTCTCACAAATTAGATATTGGTCCCTTAAAGGGGTGATCATTTTAACCCTCTTTTTACTAGCTTCCCATTTTTTCCCCAGGTCTAGCCCCATTAGATCACCTAGGGCATCAATTTCCCGAAAATTGACCTAAGGAAAAACTGCGTTCTCCTATAGGCTACTGTGTTGGTGGGTACCCTCCATCTCCTCCAAATTTGAGGCAATTCTAACAGTGGAATCTCTGGGAATCCCAAACCCTAGCTCTAGGATTGAATTCTGCCTAAGCATCCCCAAGGCTAGACCTCAATAGGATGAATTCAACCTTTTCAAGTAAATATTCTTGTTTGGCCCTTTCCCCTTCTTAGGGTCCTATAATAATAGGATTCATAATTTTGAATTGAGTATGATTAGTCTGGTAATATTGTACATACTTTCGCTTTTTGCAAAATGTTTTCCCATATTAAAAATAAAAAATGTAAAGAGGGTGAAGTCCTAAAAGAAAAATCAAAGGACTAATAAAAGAAAAGATCAAAAAAGAGTATAAAGTATAAACCCCACCAAAAAGAGATAAAAAATAGATTCTGAAAGTGATGCAAATTCAAATGCCACTACTTTTACTTTACTTTGCAAAATAAAATTGTGCGGCTTGTCAAAAATGCCAAACCCATGATGGTCAAATAGTTTAATCTTGATTCATTTATCCTTTAAATTTCATGCTGATAGATAGAGAATAAAGATCTAGCCAAACTATTTAATCTTGGCAGATCAATAGTTAGGTAGAAGATAATAATGAGATCAATAATTTAATATGAACCATTGGAAAGTCATAAGGTTAGAATTAGATAGTTTGCTTACAAAAGAAAAAGAAATGGATGGTCAACAAGCTCAAATGCACCCAGTAAATGAAGAAAAAATGTTAGGGTAAACGATGGGTAGGCAGAAGCAGTTTTCACAAGGCATGGAGAGCATCAGTTGGCTCATTTTATATTACTAACTTCCTTCCAAACTCATTTTCCCTTGTAAGAAAACCCCTTCCCTGTTCATTTTCCCTTGTTCCAACACATTCCCCTTCCTGAATTTCCCCTTATTATAACCCTTTCCCTTTCCTAAAAAACCCTTTCCCTAGCTTCAAAAACCTATTCCCATCATTAAAACCCTTCCCGTAAGGTAATCGGGCCCCCTGCGAAAATCCCCCCACCCCCCTGCCGCCGATATTATTTAACTCATCCCTAATGTGTTTCTAACATTCGCTCTCATATTTCCCCAAGACCCCTTTATATTTTAACCTATAGTTTTGATATATTTATTCCCTGCCATATAATCCTAACCCCCACTATATTAAACCTTTGCAATATGTATTATACCCCTCCACATACAATATCCACAGGTCCCACTTCATTTAAACTCCCGCTATCATTTAAACCTCCACCTATCTATAACCCAACCACACACCCGACTAATCCCTCACAACTCCGCCACCCAATAACCCTCCAATCACCCACCTCCACATACAATGGCCGGCATCCCATATCACACGCTCTGACGTCCGACTGTTAACATCACAAAAGTGCCCGAGATAAGTTGGTCCCCCCCCCGAACCTTCGCAATATGTATTATACCCCTCCACATACAATATCCACGAGTCCCACTTCATTTAAACTCCTGCTATCATTTAAACCTCCACCTATCTATAACCCGACCCCACACCCGACTCATCCCTCACAACTCCACCACCCAATAACCCTCTGATCGCCCACCTCCACATCCAATAGCCCGCATCCCATATCGCACACTCCGACGTCCGACTGTTAACATCACAAAAGTGCCCGAGATAAGTTGGTCCCCCCCCCCCCCCCCCCGCCGCCTTTTTGCTACATGGCAACCCCACGTTATATCGCATCCTCCAAAATAATACCACCCTACCACTCTAAAGCGGTGCGATAAACCACCTTACCGCCTCCTCGCGTCAGATGAAATCGCCCTGTTGTTTAAACTTAACCTCGCGCCCAAAGATTAACCATTATTTGGTTGAAACCCAAAGAAGTCGCCCTTTTCCAAACTTTTCACTTTCATTCTGTTAGCAGTTGCAGAAAGAACCTCTGCCGACCTATTCTAAAGCCCAGAAGATCTGCTAAACTTTTTTAAGCCATTTACGACCAGAAGACGCTGTAGACTCCGATTTGAAGCAGTATAAAGACCATTGAAGCCTCAAAAAGCCTTTGTTGCCCACATTGAACCCTTCTGCATACCAAAGCTTCATTTTCCAGGTATTCCTGAAGTGTCGAAGCCCTGTACTTAAGTTGTGCACAATATTTCTAATAGAATTAATCAAATTAAACCAATTTAAAAGCCCTTGCCGACCTAAAGAAATCCATTGTTGCATCCACAACCCCTTTTTGCAGACTATATTCATCTTTTCACACTATTCCAAAGAACCTAAGCCTACTTCCTAAGCCAAATAGTGATAAATTGAATAAACTAAACAATTCTATGGCGTCCCAAAGCATTCTGGATGCAAAACCCCTGGAAACTCCTCACCTAAATATTGACCACCTCCCATTGGCCCATAGAGATTTCCAGATCCAAGACACAGACTCCCCTAACAATCTGTTAAACTCCACTGCTGGAGCAAAGACAAATTCCTTAACCAGAATGATGATATTCAGCTATGGGAGTCACATTTGCCCAAATACTTGTTCCCACAGGTATACCAGTTCCCTGAAATCATCCACCTATGCCAACTCTACTGTGTCAGTTAAGAAGAAATCACAGTTTAAAATCAAGAACCAACTTGGTCCTTTTATCTGCAATAATAGGGATGTTAGAGAGGAAGCAGAAAGATGTTTACAAGAAATGAAGTTCAGTGATAGTTTCAAATGGTAGTATGATCCTTTGGCTGTCATAAACAAACTGAGACTCGAATTTAAATTGAGCCCTTTCATGCATGAGTCCAAGCCAGAGATTGAAAGATATGCCAACTAGTCAAAATGGTTAGAAAACACCTTACTAGATATGGAGGAGCAGATGGATACTAGTTCCATTCTACATACTCCAGTCCTATAGAACAGAAATGCAAAAAGGACTAAAGAAGAAGGCTCTTGCTCAAACAAAGATGCAACAAATAACAAATTTGAAATTATGTATAGGAAAAGAACAAAGTTGAATGCACTAAATGAGCAAGAAGAAGAAATTGATACAATTGAAATCATTGATAAAGACATTGTCATTAAATAAAATGCACCTCCTTCAGTTTCAAAGGAAACTCATCAACCTTCAACTTCTGGTGCTCAAATCATCCAAAAGTAGCATAGTGTTGAAGTCTCTTCATCAAGTGAACCAATGGGCAGAGAAATGGACATCAAAGAAAGATACAAAGATAGTAAGGCCAAAAATGAAGAAATAAACGCTGAAATATATTCACAGTACTTGAAGCAGACTCCTAGAGGCCATAACAGGTTACTTTCTGCATTTGATTATAAGATAGAAAAAATGCAAATGACCTTTTTTGCAGCGCACAGTACAGCATCCTAAGTCATCAGCAGATTACAAAAGCACAGATTATGAGATTCTTGCCAAAGATGTTCATCCTATAGACCAAATAGAATTTCATAAGCAACCAGGGGAAATACTATAATCAACTATGACCAACAAAGCTATGAGTGCCCAAAAGCTTCACAATTCTTTGGAAAATGTAAAAGCACAGTTGAAACTAGAAAAAACATCCTCACAAGCTAAAGATAACAAAATTAAATCGCTTGAAGATTTGGCTATTGAAATGGGATATGATCCAAAGAATGTCAAAGGTGCAGAAGAATTCATTAAGAAAAAGAATGCAGACATTGTTGCATTGAAGAAACAATTTAAATTGCCTCCTACTAAACATCCACAGACCAAGGAAGTTCTAAAGAATCAAAACCAAAAAGATGAGATGATGAACCTCATTCTTCAGTTAACTGCTCAATTAACAGAGATGGAAAATGAGATGGGTAAGTTAGTACAGGAGAAAAAAGCCAGCATGGAAGCAGATACTGTCACTACTATTTCTACAGTTGCTACAGCAATTCCTTCTACTTCAGCAATTCAGTAGCTACAGCACTTCCCACTACCTCAGTGACTACATCAATTATAGAATCATCTACAGCAGCAGTTCATCCTAGTGATGAAGCAAGTAAATTAATCAAAGCTATGTAGGATATGTCCATCCAAACAAATGAAATTAATAGACTTAGAGATCAAACAAAAAGGCTAGAAGATGAAAAGAAGCTAGTTCAAATCATGCATAAGGATGAAACACAGAAGTCAAATAGATTGACTAAAAGAATACAGAAGTTAGAGAAAGAATTGACATTGAAAGAACCACTTGCCCAAGGAAAGTAGCAACTTTGGGCCAATATCATTAACAGAGTTAATGATATTTGGCCATCCATCCAAGTCATCTTTGAGCAGAAGGATTTTATCAAGAAAGCAATTGAAGCTATTCAAAAAGTTGAGAAAGAATTTGGTAACAAACCAGAGGAGGCCAATGAAATCATTAAGTTTCTTAATTCCAAGAACAAACAAGAATTGGAAGAGATTGGCATAAGTGACAGAACTAGAACAATTCTAGAAGTAATGAAAGTAATCCCCAAACGGAATCTGATGATACAGCTTGAAGACAAGTGTCAAAACATGGAGCTTGCAATAGCTAGATTTATGGTGAAATTTGATGTTTCTAGGCAGAAAGGTCTGCCTAATCCATTGGTTATCAATGACATATTAATGAAGCATGAAGACTATGATAAAAAAATCAAATAAGTGGAAAAGGAACAAGCAAACAATTCAGCCATGAAAGGAATTCCAACAGGGAAAGTGCTATATCAGACTTTTGAGAATCTCTTTTACCTCCAGCATGAGGTAAAATATCTCTTTATCAACAAACCTACATTTGCTAAATACAGAGAGGTTGACGAAATCTTCAAAAGAATGGTAAAGATCAAATTACCAGAGGCAGAGACTTGGGCAAAGTTGAATGATTTACTATGAAAATGAAAGGTAAAACAGTGCAAACAGAGCAGTCAAGGTAAAACAGCAAAGAGTAACAGATCAGTTAAGTCAAAGAGTATCAGATGAAAGAGTTTAAAATTCAAAGGTCGAGTAAAGGGACAGCCAGCGTAGAGCAACACCAAAAGAGAGAAATCAGCAAAAGATCAAAATAGCTAACAACAAAATCAATAAAAGAAGGGACAGCTAGCCTTTTAATCTCCTAGGTGTCTCTATCTTCTTGTATGAAGATATTTCATTTTCCTTGAATAATTCCTAAATCAGTGTTAGGATATTTTGTAATAGTTTTTGCATAAATACTTCACAATTTTAAGTATAGAGTGTGGATTTCTTAACATTTCTGTAGTGAAACTCATCTACAACTTGAGGGTTTATTGTACCATTTTCAAGTCAACGGACTGGACAAGTAATAAAGGCATTGCATTACGAGTTTCATGTGTTGGGCAACTTCAGTGAAGTATCTTTCAATTGTTCAAATTGTTATTTTCTTAAGTATTCCATAAACTTGTATGTTTTCCAAACTTAAATGTTATAACAGGAATATTATTGCAGAATAGGTTTAATTACACATTGTTATGAATTGTTATTCATTTTGATGTTTTCTTCTGATATCCAGAGTAGGGAATTCTTCATTACTCCCTAGTTTCTATTGACCTCTTTCATTTCCCTCATTATCAGGTTTAAGGAATCCTTAACTGCTCCTTGATCCCGATTGAAAACCACTTCACGCTTCAGCATAAAAGATTTGAATTTGCTCAGCTACCTTGCCCTGTGGACACTTCCTTTAGAACTTGATTCAGAGCTGTTTTCTTGACACGCTGCTCCATAGCCCAATAGAAAATAGACAATCTTCTATCCATTTAAGTCAGTAATTCCACCAACAAATCAAATCAAAACCAAATCAAGCTTATATAACTAGCCTAAAATCAATTAACTCAACAAAGTTAAATCATTAAGAGAGAGCCCTCTTAGAGCGTTAGAGAGGCTAGATCCTAATCTCAAAAGTAGGTTTGTGGTTACCTCTATTATTTCTTTAAACACAATATGACAACCCTAGGGAAATTTTAGAGTGATAACACCCCTCACCTTGTCCAAGATAGGAACATCATTGGTTGCCGCATTCCATCCCCGAACATGGGTTGGCTCCACTTGGCCCCGTGTGGTCCCACTTGTCAATAAAAATTATTTGTCAAGGACCATTTGGGAATCCAAGTTTTCCCAAGGATTATAGAGATTGAGAACCTTGTTTATAAGCTATCCTTGCTCCCTCAACCCTCCAATCCTCACCCCTTACCCCTAGTGGACCAAGTCCCTTGCTTAAAAAGCAAGCAAGTTCCATTCTTCACTCCATCCTCAGGAAAGGGTTTTCAATTTCACTTCTCATCTATCCATTGACATATACTTTACAAGTGATCCCTACACATCCGAGACTCCTTCCATCGGTGAATGGTCATAAAGAGCAAGGAGACTTAGCTGTGGTGACAGTGGGCTAAGCCTCCACCGTTGCCCTTAACCTAGCAATTGCCCTCTTAGGAACCCCTTTAGGTCCCCTGCTGGTTTGAGTGGTAACACCACCCAAACTAGCTGTTGGCCCTCGGTTTGGGTCCATTTTTGCTCAAAGAAACTTAACTCTTATATTATCCATCCATTTTCCAACACATCCACCTCATTTTGATGTATTTTATGCATATTCAGGTATTTAATTTTAATTTTGCAATTTCTATAAGTTTTTATGAAAATTGAATTTCAAGTCCAATTTTGGGACAGAATCAGAAATTCCCATAATAGCTAAATGGATGTCATAATTGCAGAACCCCTGGGCTCGAGCTGGATACATGAATGAAAAGCTTCGGAACTAGGACTGAACTAACTCCAATTGGTTTGGTCAAAACAAGTTAAATCAAGCCCGATCAAAGCTGGTCAAACAGGACCAGACATCCAGAAAATCCCTAGGAAATAGGGCAGTTTTGTGATTTTATTTAAAGCCAAAACGTTGAAGGCTTTTAAGTGTGGTTTTTCTATAACTTTATGCTAAGACATTTGAATATTTAAAGTTAGAACTTATTTTACTTCCATTTTGTTGTTCATTGGTAGATGAGTGACTGAAGTTTCAGTAGTTGATAGCATCCTCAAGGCAAGGGTGGAGGGCCCCCACTCCAAGCTAAGTACACTTCATTGTTAAACTAGCTTAATTTTCATGTACTAGTTGCTTCAGAATTATTTACTTGTTTTGTTTCAGATTTGCTTACTTGAATTGATGAGTAATGATTTATATTGCTGATGAATATTAGTTTGCTTATCACTTTGATAAGAAGGGACAACAAAGGGTTCAAGCTAAATCCTCCACTTGAATTAATGGATCAAAACTAGAATTCATCTTTAGGGTGTTTAAGCAGTTTTATGCAATTTCAGTTTTCTAACAATAGCATAATGATGAGTGAATTGTGATGAGGAATACCAAAGTTCTCTTAAGTTAAGAGTCTCCTTCATTATTTATTCATGCATCTTGCACTGTTGTTAATTAATAATTTTTTATTTCTATTCATTAAGTGATATTGTAGGACACAAATGGATCTCTTCAGTTAAGAGCCACTTCATCTCACATACATTGCAGAAGCGAATTAAAAATTGTTTAAATAGATTTATATTTGTAATATGCACTTCCTTAATTCCCTATATTTTATCTTCTAAGCTTGGCTACATTTGATATCCATACATCGCGGATGCCTCCAAGTTTTACAAATTTGGATTGATAATGAATACTTGTGTTAATAAATTAGCTCAACACTAGCAAGCTTGCCAATTTCCCTGCAAGCTACTAACACAACACAAGCAGGACCACTACCCAATGTCACATTCGCATGAGTTGCCACACTTTAAAACCAGTTACTCCTACTTGAATGGCTATGGGAAGATTCCCTATAATAGATGCTTCACCCAACCATTAGTACACGCATTTTGGGGGAAGAGATGAGTTAACTATAACGTATTCAACTAATCTGGAAAGATTATTTATGTAAAAAGTTAAAGCAGACCAAAAAGGAATTTTAATATAAACTCAAGCTATTAAACATGTAAATAGCTCAAAAGAGTAAATAATTAATGTACCTACCATATATATAATTTGTCTTTGATATGTATTTTTGGTTAGGGAGAGTTTTGTATATTTTTGTTTGCTGTCATATAACTGCAAATCTGAAAATTGCAGAGAAACACAGAAAGCAGTACAAAAATCAATTTACAAGGCCATCTAATAGTGTCTACACAATCTAGATTGATAATCCAAGGGTGGGTAAAATTAAAACAGAAAATATAGATCAAATTTATGCTTCCCGTGCTTTAGATCTACAACAAAGCTGTGTTAACAGCAACATGGAAACTTGTGGCATACACCTCTGTGTCAAATCCCCTATGCGTTAAAACCTAGAAATTGATTTCAGCTTATAAATTTACTATCTAATGGCTAGCTAAGCTATAAAAATCTAAAAAGTAATGCAAGTGTTTATTAGTATACTTGCATATACCTATTGTACCAGGGATTTTGCCGAATCTGAACTACTTACCACCGCAAATAAACATGGATCTGAACCGTTGTTGCATGATTTAGAGAATGATGATGAAAGGGGGACTTGTTTGAAAATGTTCCATGAAATGCGTGAGTTAAGTAGTAAGTAAGAAAGCCATGAAATTGTTTGTCAGTGTTAATTTTAGTTAACAATGGTATGTTCTATGCTTAGCACAATTTACTTCAATGTTCCTTAGTAGCCCAATAACAATTTCCAATAGCAATCACAATAATCACATTCACAGTAAAAGCAGATAGAACATGAAACAAAATGCAGAAGACCAGTCAAGACAAGAGGACACCAGATTTGGCGGATGCTAGGGAAAAACCCCAATGTGGGGAAAACCCTTTCATCAATTATTCTTATTATTAAAAGAAAAGTTCAGTAGAGAGAGAGAGTATAAAAGTCAAATTGACTTGCCCAATACAAAAAGTCAAAACAGCCCTGTAAATTTCTGCAGTCAAACTTTAGCCCTAACCAGAAGGTCAACTCTGGTCAAAACAGCACCATTCAAAGCAACTTGGTCTTGCTTGGTCAAACTCGGCCTGATCAGGAGGATAAATTCAACCTAAAACAGCTCGGTCAAACTCAGTCAAAGGAGAGAGAAAACTGCTGTAAATTTTCTGTGGTCAAACAGCAGTCAGCCCTGAAGTCAATTCAGGTCAAACAGCCCAGAATTTCTCAGTTTTTACGCCCAGATATGCAGCATAGAAAAATCGAACCTTTGACCCTAAAAGGCAGCCAAAAGCAGTCAGCCAGTCCTCAGTCATCACTGATCAAACCTGTCCCAGAACTCTGAAATTTCAGTCTGCAATTCTGCCCAGAGACTCGTCCTCCTTGCCACAGGTGAGAGAGAGAAGCTGCCCAAGGTTGTACGAACCAATCAAATGGAGAGAGAAGTATGTGTGAGTGATGATGATTGTACCAAATGAGGTCTGAGGTCTCTTGTATTTATACAATTCGTTCAAGGTGAGGAGACATATCCATTGGGCTTCTTGAGCCTACATCATGATGAGGCCGTCCTGAACAATTTGCACGTGTGGGCATAAATTCAAAATCACACTTCTGCTTGTTCGAATGAGATGATCTTTATATCAATCTTGGGCCTCTCAAAAGGAGGAATCCAATGCAATCATCATCTCCATCAAATGAGCTGTCCCAAGGTAGAATTTGGCCCTAGTTGCCACTTTTAACACTCCATCTCAACTAGGGAAAATTCCACTTGCCATTCCATCTGTCGCCATCATGCCATCCTGTACCATCTCTGTCATCTCATCTTTGCTCTGCTAAACCACGAAGTAATAATGAAGAAGAATCGATCGAGAGTGAGTCGCAAGACCTTACCACTCTCCACTAACTAAAGTCAATCCAGATGTAGAACCTCAAATAATCCCAAATCAAGTTTTTGAACACCATGCATCCTAGACATATGGAGTACGGCAATTACACAATGCGTCCACCGGTAGTGCTATGGTCCCTATCCACATTTCCCAACTCATTGTCCAAATGAGAGGTACTTCCCATGAGTCTCGGACTACATAGGTAGGATGTATGTTGGGGCATCAACAGGAAAAGGAGAACACTCATCCTGCTCATATGCCATAGGAGAAGGTGAACCACTCATCCTATGCATATGTCAATCGTAGGGGAAGGTAAACCACTCACCCTACAAATGTATCTAGTAGGGGACGGTGAACCACTCACCCTACACACGTCACCATGGGGTATCATAGGGGAAGGTGAACCACTCATACTGTAAACAGTGCACCACACAGGGCTAGGTGAACAATTCACCCTATGGTCGCTCATAGCTCCGAGAAGTACCCCAAGCCCCCAGGGGCTCCCAGAGCTCAGTGTCCAACTCAAGTGAGACCCTCATGGGAGGGTCTTTCCACGACTCCAAGTCTCTCTCGAAAGGTTAAGAATTTGGCCTTCCCCAAAGGCTTCGTGAGGATAGTTGTGACATGCTCATCAGTCCTAATGTGTTGGAGCCTTATTGCTCCCCGTTGCCATATCCTTAATAAAGTGGTACCGAATATCAATATGCTTGGAGTGATCATGGAACACAAGATTATCTAAAAGGCGAATCCCACTCAGTTTGTCGCAGAAGATCATGGTAGTATCCAGCACGTCCTCAAATAACTCACTGAAGAGCTTCCTCAACCAAACAGCTTCACAACGGACCATACTTGTTGCAATGTATTCGGCCTCAGCAGTGCTTTGTGCAACCAAGTTTTGTTTCCTGCTCATCCATGAACTTGAAGCAAACCCCAATGAGAAGAACATCCAAACATACTATTATGATCCACCACACTGCCAACCTAGTCAACGTCTGAATATCCATGCAGGCTCAAATTCTTGGTAATGTATCTCAGTCCATAATAAATTGTGCCTCGGAGATATCCCAAGAGATTCTTAACACCAATCCAATATATGTGATGATGCTTGACCATAAATTGACTCAACATGTTCACAACGAAGCATATGTTAGGACGAGAGTTTACCAAGAACATTAGGGCCCCCACAAGTTGTCTATATTTGGAAGGATTTGCCAATTTGGGCCGAGCAGCACTTCCACATAGCTTCTTGAAGTTGAGTTCCATCAGAGCAAACACGGATTTGCAATCCACCATCCCACATCTCTCGTGCAGCTTCAAAATGTATTTTCCTTGAGAAAGGAAAATCTGACCTATCTTTTGCTAAATCTCCAGGCCTAGGAATTACTGTACTTACATGTAATAGAACATATCCAACCATCAATAATTTGACAATAAAGAAGCTCCAAGATAAAATACTCCACCAATCCAAACATCAAAATTCATCCATGCTCCAATTCTTTAAAAAAGAAAAAGTGTGAGATTCTCGAAAGAGAAGAGTGATCCAATCCAAAGTGATGGTCAGAAAATGAACTCATCTCACTTGTATTTATACACTAATTAGGAATTTGAATTAGTCTCTTAGGCCTACATAAGCCCCAAAAATAAAATAATGTCCTAATAACCTAACTTTTGGTGACAAGCCCCCAAACTAGATCAATGAAATAATAAGCCTCTTAAGAGGTCAAATGATAAACAATACATGTCTTAGGGCCCTCCAAGAGGCCTGATGAGGTCCGCAATTTCCATAATGAAGAATAAGACCCTCAAAAGTGATGGACAAAGGGGTGGCCTCTTGTTCTCCAAACAATAAACCTATGGGGCTCCCAGTGCATGTGGAGGTACAATAACAACCTCATGGGTCTCCAAATGAGTTGAAGATGCTTGTAGATCATCTATAAGGGCTCAGATGTTGGTGTAGATGATGCCACATCATCCTACAAGTCCTGGGTCAGCTACCAAAAGCATGGTACATCTGTGGGGCTAGTTGGGCAAAGGTGAACCAGGTGCATCTTCCTCGTCCAATAGATGGATCTCGAGCCAATCTCTGAACATCTCTAGGGATCCATGGAGCGTTGTCTACTGCTGTGGAGGCCCATGACTCTCAACACACACCCTACATGTCTGGAGGGTTAGGACCCCGTATAAGGAGACCAAACCTAAGATGGAGACCACCTGCAATCCTGCATAAGATCTAATGTGTCCCCTAGCCTTCCAGCACAACAAGTCATCAAAGAAATCGAGAAAACGAGCTTACAAACCATGAACCACAGGTAGGGAATTTATAATGGTCTGCCCTTCCATAATGGTCTTTGGCATGTGGTAATGTCTCCAAACTCAAAATGGGGTTAACCAAGTATCCCATTAGGTGGTTTCTACTTTTAAAGGGGATAATATGTCCAAGGTACACCCTTTAAAAGGTGGTGGTATGTGATAAAGAAGTGAACGGATTAGGGAATGAGAAGGGGCAACCCTGGGCCACAAGATGGGGTACAAGGGTAGCTAGTAGAAGAGAAGCCCACGCTTGGGTATATTATGTATAGAAGGGAGAAATCATGTTACATGAGGTCCCTCGGCATTTTTCCACCCTTGTTTATATGACTTTTTCTTTTTTATGATTTTTCTTTAGTTAACTGCTCGGGGCTCAAGGGGTAAGAGCATTATGTGTGAGATATAGCAGTGAATACCACCTTTTAAGGTAGAGTGGTTCATTGCCCACCAAAGGTTGGGACAATCATGGGTTCCTATATGATGAAGGAGGCTCATAGAACTTGTAGGAACCAGGGTAATGGCAATGATGATGGGGTAGAGCTCATGTATTGGCTTTTGCCCACATGCTAAATGTGTTTGTCCAAGCCATCTTTTGAAATTTTGGTTCATTTTCCTGTTGAATGTGGCCAATTATGCTTTTACTTTTCTTTTTAGCTGCATCAACCTTCGAGGCATCATTCCACACCTGACCCAAGGTGTGAGCAAGGGGAAGGGTAGAGCTAACTCACTGCCCTATGTGGACCTAGTGGATGAATGTGGACCAAAGTGGGGATGTGTTGAGAGCCATGGTACTCCATTATGTGTTAGAGCGTCAATTCGTGCCATGGGCACCTTCAGTATCTTCCATAGTCTGCTCATTGCCCCATACTATTCGCAAGATGATGCACTTGGACCAACGTGCCCTAGTCGGCTTAGCATATTATGGAAACTAATCCGAGTCCCAAAGGAGGTTTGTCTCACCCTTGAGACGTGGGAGGGCAAGCACCATCATTAGAGCTCTCATCATTGGAGCAGTATAGGCTTTTCTATCATAAGGAGACCCATGAGACCAATTCCCCACATGACAACTTGCATGGAGACAAGGGGCCATCCTTTTGTTCGAGATTTATAGAGCCCTCTCTCACATTTTGAGACAAAGAGGACTCAATGTGGCCTTCCAGCGGCCCTACATCAACAAGAAATCATCAATTCAATTATCCTTTGGATGGTTAATTTATAATTTGTGGAAAGTTACTTGGTCGGGTTGCGACCAACCCTTGTTTTTTGCCCATTACATTAATATTTTGGGGGCTAATTAGGCTAATTCAACTTAGGAGACTCATATAAATAGAATTCACTCTCATTTGCAAGGGATTATCATCATCACTTGGATTCTTCTCTTGTAAAAGAACTCGCGCTTTTTCTTTGGAAGCTATTAGAGATTCTTTGATGAATTTTGATGTTTGGAACTGAATGTGGCCTTCTAGCGGCCCTACATCAACAAGAAATCATTAATTCAATTATCCTTTGGATGGTTAGTTTATAATTTGTGAAAGTTACTTGGTCGGGTTGCGACCAACCCTTGTTTTTTGCCCATTACATTAATATTTTGGGGGCTAATTAGGCTAATTCAACTTAGGGAGACTCATATAAATAGAATTCACTCTCATTTGCAAGGGATTATCATCGTCACTTGGATTCTTCTCTTGTAAAAGAACTCGCGCTTTTTCTTTGGAAGCTATTAGAGATTCTTTGATGAATTTTGACGTTTGGAACTGAAATTTTCGATCTTCTTTGGAGTTATCTCATGACTTGCGGATGGATATATCATAGTGTTATCTTGTAAGTGATTTTTGTTGAATATTTTCTTGGAATAATGTCTAATGTATGGAAGTGTTGCAATGAGGTTAATGTTCTTATGTCGTAATTATTGAAAATCATTTTTGCAAAGTTATTTGGTTGGCAATTGCATATGTTACTCATTGTATGGCAAATTATGAATGTTCCTAGTGGATGAAATTTTGTCTTTCTTCCATAAAACTCCATAAATCTCGAGTGGGTAAATGTTATATGTTGATTGCAAGTGCATCAATCTTTAACCTCCTTAAGGACAATGTTGGCCAATTTAGAATCATTTAAGACTCCATAGCCCAAAGGACTAGCCACTAGTCCAAGAAACTTGGTGATCAACTCTTCTCTTCTCCATATTTTCTCCTCCTCAAATTTTCGACCCCTTTTTCTAGAACAATTAGGCTAGGGTGTCAAGCGAATTCCTTCAAAGAATGAATTTTTTAATACCGTGAGGACAAGACTCTTCCTTGGGGTCTTTCCTAAAGGATCTCCAAGATTGGTGGATTTCTCACAATTCCTTATCCATAAAATCTTGTGCCCTAGAAGGGAAACCCTAGATTGTTTCTCCCATACTAAGGGACTTTCTTGAGCATTGTACGAACATAATATTCGATGGAATAAAGCATAACAAACCCTTTCTCCTCCCTTGCCTTGACAAAGTGAATACCTTGGAAGTATTTCTTCACACAATTATTCATAAAACCTTAGGTCTACTGCAAGTCTTTCTTAGGTCTCTCAAGGGGAGTGAAGAGCCTTTTGGAAGTGTTAAAGCATCACATAGAACTTCTTTGAGAGATCCTACCCTATCACTTAAAGTCTTGACCTTAGAAACACATTGTCCTTACAAATCTCAAACCCTAAATCTTTATCTCCTCCTAGGGCCTTTCTTGGAAAGTGTTTAGCTTCCTTGAAGCATTAAGCCATTATTGTGTCACTCCTTGAATGGACTTTGTGAAACCACACCATACCTAAATCATTGATCCATTCATTCTAAGTGATTCCCTCCCTATCAGGACTCCTCCCATGGATGAAAGTTCATAAACAACAAGGGATCTTTCACTGAGTTGACAGTGGGTTATCATCCCATTGTTGTCACCTAGTCTAGTAGTTGTCCCTTAGGTTTTCCCTTCCTTAAGGCCCTGCTAGATTGTGTGGTAACAAGGCTCACATGCAAATGATAAAAATTTATTCTGATAATTTATTTCTAATATATATATAACCTTGAACTCGCAGATGTTGTGGCTACCATCCTTGATAAAATGTTTACACCTTCTTATTTTATGTAACGGATATGAGTTTTATATGTGTGAACAACCCCATGTCAGCATGCTTAGTGTTGGCATGCCAAGGTGATGATTTAATATGTTTATGCTTCATGAAACTAACAGGGGTGTCTATGGGAAAGCACATAAGAAGAGACAACTGCAACAAGAAATAGAGAGATGGACAACAATATGGTACAATGCAGCATGTACTAAGTCCATCATGAGCAAGGAGAAGAAAGTTACCCTACTAGAATAGACACCCTCAAGAGCTTGAGAGCTAAGTTGGTGAGTTACAACGCAGAGAATGAAAGACTCACTAGAAAATAAGAAGAACGGACAAAGCTAAACACAATGCTACTACAAAACTTGTCCTACATGCACGGACGATTGCAACATGCATCCAACTTTGGAGATATAGAAGAATGTCATAATGACAACATCAGAGAGAAACATTGTAAGACTAGGAAGAAGAGAAAACTACTGACATGTCGAGATGTGTTACTCACCACCAGTGGGTGACCCCTACGAGAGGAATTTTCTCCTAGATTTATCTTCAGCCAACAACCCCTTGCAACCACCTGATAGCTCAATGTGCTATTATTTTCCACCATCTGAGCCAGTTCTTGTGTGCCCTTGCTCATCTATCATGATATGTGTTTGAAGGTAGGCCATCCAACCCTGAAGGTATGATTTTTCATTATGTAATTGGGTGTTTATGCTTGTTTTTCTTGGGCACACTTGGACATGGAATAGTGGGGGGACTTGGAGGAAAGAACAGGCTTTGATTGTACTATTGTTCCCTTACTTCAGCTTGGGGGTTAATCTTGAATCCTAGTCCCATGGGTCTCCTTTATTGGCTAGTACCTTTACGAATGGCACTACAAGGGAAACACTAAATTTGGTTGTGTGGTCCCGCTTCCCGATACCAAATATCACATTCCCCTCTGCTCATTACAAGCCCTTTTCACACTTTCCCCCTCTGGGTCCACATTTGTCCATTGGGTCCACAAGGTATTAGCCTCCCCCTCCTCTTGTCCACACCTTGGGTTAGGCCTGGAATGATGCCCCAGAGGTTGATTCAGCTAAAAAGAAAGTCAAAAGCATAATATGGCCACTTATAAATGTACCAAAAAATGCAAAAGATGGGCTGCACAATAAAAATTAGCACGTGGGCAAAAGCCAAACATGAGCTCTAACCCCTATCACAATGGCCATCACCCTATATCCTAAGTCCCCCATGGATGCCCCTTAGCATTATTAAGGAACCCATGTATGTCCCAACCCCTTGTTGGCAATAATATACCCTTGCCCCTACCTAAAGGACCCCCTTGTGGGCGATGAAATACCCTTCCCCCTAACTTATGGGGGTAAACACTGCTACATCTTACACATCATGCCCTCGTCCCCTTGAGCCCTGAGCAGTAAAATGGAGCAAAATAAATAAAAGGCAAAGACAAATGAAGAAGTGTTAAAATTAGCAACTAGGGCCAAACTCCATGTGGGTCAGCTTATTTATGGCAGCTAATATTTTTATTGGATCCCTCTCATCAAGAGGTGTAGGATTGATCCAAAGATCATCCGATTCCGATAAGTATTTATGAAGATATGAATTTATTTTGATTATGTAATTATTATCAAGTCGACCAGCGCTTACTTAGGCTCAAGAAGCCCAAACATCATGTCTATTCAAACCTCTACGTTTTTAGTATAAATAAGAGAAGACTTGAAGTTATTCTATACACAATTCTCGGGTGATCTCCTCCTCTCTACATCTTGGGTTTTTGGAGGAGTGAGACACCAAGAATAATACGCTAGCATAGTATAATGATGCCCTAATGGAGAACACATTCATAAATCCGCAAGCAAGTATATGAAGCCACGGCTGCAGTCAAAGTATATGAAGACACAACAAATCATACACATTGTTCTTGGAAGACCTGGCCACAGAGATCAAGCTCCGTCTATAGAATATCTAGCAACGTGGTACACAGTTCATAAGAGATAGCGTGAGCATCAATGCAGTCAGCAGCGTGGTTTAAGAGATAGTGTGGTTAAAAGAGATACGTGGAATGCATCAACGCTGGTCATACGCATAGCATTACGTTGGCTATATAATATATGCATAAATGAATACACGTTGTTATGTATAACGCAGCTATGTCAATGAATTCACGCTGGGCTGTCATGGTTATATACGCGCTGGGTATATACACTGTTCATTAAGGATCATATACACTGTTCATGGAGGTACAAATACGTTGTTCATTATGAATCATACGCAGCCCTAGTATAACAAACAGCAGTGACGTATATAAACTTCGGTGGCATAGAGATAAGGACAATGTATTTATGTGTGATCTGGGCACATATATAACGCAGTCATGGGCAGCAACATTATGTGTGATCTGGGCACATATATAACGCAGTCATGGGCAAGAGCATTATGTGTGATGTGGGCACATATATAACGCAGTCATGGGCAGCAGCATGATGTGTGATCTAGGCACATATATAATGCAGTCATGGGCAGCAGCATGATGTGTGATCTGGGCACATATATAACACAATCATGGGCAGTAGCATGATGTGTGATCTGGGCACATATATAACTGTTAACATAGTCATGGGCAACAGCATAATGTGTGATCTAGACACATATAACGCAATCTCATCGCTATACGAAATGATCTATACTAGATCTAGATAAGTCAAAGTGTTGACTTCTGTTGTAAATGTACTATCTCTCTCTCTCTTTCTCTGCGAAACTTTGAAGAACATAAAAGAAGAATTGATCAAGGGTTTCCCCACACATTGTGGGGTTTGTCCCTTGCTTGCGCCACATCTTATGTCCTCTTGTCTTGGATTTTCTTCTGCAATTTATATTTATGTTCTATCTACAGTTTACTTTATGCTGATGTGATTGCTAATATGGAAAAGAAATTAAATAAATTGCTCTACCATAGAACATACCTAAAATTAACATGGTATCATAGCTAAGGTGAAAACAATGCCCAAGCAAGAGTGAAAGAGATTTCACCAAAGACAGTTGGGACAAGACAAAAGGATCAATGGGTTCCTCATAATTCACATAGAGTGAAGTCGAAGCAGAGCATATTATTAGAATGGCGCAGTGGAACTTTTGATGGCCTACCTAAAGATCACTTCATTGGGAAGTTTGGATCTAAGGGTGGAAGGAAAGGCAAATGTCTTGGTTATAAGTTCGGCCCTTATGCGAAGGAGTGTCTGAATGGCAGAGATGCAGGTCATCAAGGACACGGCCGACTCTTCAAGGAAGCAAGGAACCCCAAGAATGGAAGTCGAAGGTTTTAAGGTGGCATTCGTCAATGGAAAGGTACGTGTTTGAAAATAGAATTTTCAAAGATGCTTTTGAGTTCAAGGTTGTATTAAGTTACAAGAAGTCCACTAGGGACCATGTCCATTGACACATAGCACCGGAGGTCTGTGAGTCAAATGGTGACAGGGAAGCCTAAATTCAAAAAGAGCATGAAAGTACATATCTGAGATGTACCAAAAGAAAATCTTACAAGGGGACCATTCCCCTCATGTAACAGGTCCACAAGTTTGAAACAACTCGTGGAGTTTGAGATTCATGAACAAGAATCTCATGTATACAGGTGCAAGAAAGCCTTCTATGGCTTGAAGCAAAACACCCCGGGCGTAGTATGAGAGGACTGATAGCTGTTTGATGAAGCTGAGATTCATTAGGAGTGAAACCGATCCAAACCATTATCCGAAGGTTGTGGACGATAGACCTCTCATACCAGCACCTTATGCAGATAAACTATTTCTGACAGGCGCAGACCCTCTCATTTGCAAAAGTAAGAGGGAGTTGGATTCTGGACATATGTTTTGCAGTTAGCACAGGGAGCTCATATTTGATTGAGCCTCACTAGATTGGTGCCAAGAATATTCTAAGATGTCTTCAATGCACAATCTCTCATGGATTGAGATACACTGCCGGAAATATGAAACTGCATGATTATTCGGGTGCTGATTGGGCAAGTTGTGTGAAGGATCGCTCGAGCACTTCTTAGTGTTGTTTGGATTCTGCTTCTATATCATGGATGAGCAGGAAGCAGAAGTCGGTTGTTATAAGAGACCGGATACATATCTGCGAGTATGATCTCGTATGAAGTTGCCTCGTTGGGGAAGCTCTTCAGTGAGCTATTTGTACACATGTGAATACCACTGTGATTCTCTGTAACAACTAGAGGTGGAATTCGATTATTGAGGAATCCTGTATTCCACGATTGTTCCAGCAGATAGACATCAGATATTACCTTATCTGGGATATGGCAAGTCGATGAGCAAGGAGGCTCCATCACATTGAGACTGATGTACAGGTCGCAAACATTTTGACAAAGCCCCTGGGAAAGATCAAATCTGTGATTTTCCAGAATGACTTGGAGTTGTCAAGAGACCCTTGTACAAGGGTCTTGCATGGTGCATAAATGGAGCTCTGAGAGCTCTGGGGGCTTGTGATTCTTACTAGAGCAACATAAAACCACAAGGTGACTCACCCTCCCCGCGCACTGGGACAGGATGATTCGCTCTCCTATGGACAAGATGATTCACTCTCTTGTGGGACAGGATGATTCGCTCTCCTGTGGACAAGATGATTCACTCTCTTGTGGGATAGGATGATTTGCTCTCTTGTGTAGCAAGATGATTAGTCTCCTGTGAGGTCTAGATGATGTGTTCTCCATGACAATTGTAGCAGGATGATTAGTTCTCCTGTGAGGACGAGATTGATTAAGTTCTCCTATCGAGGCATCCTACCCATGCAGTCTGAGACTCATGGGAAGTACCTCTCATCTGATCAATGAGCAGGGAAACGAAGATAGGGACCATAGTAGTACCGATGGACGCATTGATGTATCTACCGTACTCCCTACGCTAGGATGAGCTTCATTGATCTGGGATCAATGATACTGGTTTGGTACCAGTGGTAGGAATTGTAGCTACTATGATGCTGACTTCGGGTCGGTTGAGGCTGGTCTGGGACCAGTGGTACATACTCTGAGACTGACTTCGTGTCAGTGCAGTACTGGTCTGGGACCAGTGAGAGTGGTACATACTATGACGCTGACTTCGGGTCGGTTGAGACTGGTCTGGGACCAATTGTACACTCTTTGAGACTATCATATTGGTCTAGGACCAGTGGTAGGAGTGGTACCCACTATGACGCTGACTTTGGGTCGGTAGAGACTGCTCTGGGACCAGTGGTACGCACTTTGAGACTGACTTCAGGTCAGTGGAGAATGGTATGAGACATTCTCGATCAATTCTTCTTCTTCATAGTTCATCAGACCTGAGCAAAGCTAGCAGAGCAGAGCAGACCTGAGCAGAGCTAAGCAAAGCAGAGCCAGAAGAGCTGAGCAAAGCAGAGTCGAGCCAGCAAAGCTGAGCAGAGCTCAGCGGAGCTGGCCAGAGCAATACAGGGCACTGATGGCAAAGACAGTACAATCGGTCATATAGATCAGCGAATGGAGTTCTCCCTAGTTGAGAGGGAGTGTTAAAATTAGCAACTAGGGCCAAACTCCATGTGGGTCAGCTTATTTATGGCAGCTGATATTTTTATTGGATCCCTCTCGTCAAGAGGTGTAGGATTGATCCAAAGATCATCTGACTCCAATAAGTATTTATGAAGTAAATTTATTTTGATTATGTAATTATTATCAAGCCGGCCAGCTCTTACGTAGGCTCAAGAAGCCCAAATGTCATGTCTATTCAAACCTATACGTTTTTAGTATAAAAAATAGAAGACTTGACGTCATTCTACATACAATTCTGGAGTGATCTCCTCCTCTCCACGTCTTGGGTTTTTGTAGTGAGACACCAAGAATAATACGCTAGCATAGTATAATGATGCCCTAATGGAGAACACATTCATAAATCCGCAGGCAAGTATATGAAGCCGCAGCTGCAGTCGAAGACACAGGAAATCATACACGTTGTTCTTGGAAGACCTAGCCGCAAAGATCAGGCTCCGTCTATAAAAGATCTAGCAGCGTAGTACGCAGTTCATAAGAGACAGCGTGGGCATCAACACAGTCAGGCAACGTGGTTTAAGAGATAGCATGGTTAAAGGAGATACGTGGAACTCATCAACGCTAGTCATACACATAGCATTACGCTGGCTATATAATATACGCATAAATGAATACACGTTGTTATGTATAACGCAGCTATGTCAATGAATTCACGTTGGGTTGTCATGGTTATATATACGCTGGGCATATACGCTGTTCATTATGGATCATATACGCTGCTCATGGAGGTACAAATATGTTGTTCATTATGAATCATACGTAGCCATAGTATAATGAACAGTAGTGATGTATCTAAACTTCGGTGGCATAGAGATAAGGACGTTGTATTTATGTGTGATCTGGGGACATATATAACGCAGTCATGGGCAGCAACATATGTGTGATCTGGGCACATATATAACGCAGTCATGGGCAGCAGCATGATGTGTGATCTGGGCACATTCATGGGCAGCGACATGATGTGTGATTTGGACATATATAACGCAGTCAAGGGCAGCGATGTTGATGCAAGTCACAGTCAAATATAAGGGTGCCAGAACATATACGTTGACATCTTCGAGGGACAACAATGTTGATATAGCAGTCAATGGTGTGACTATAACAATCTTCTATAGAATTGTGTTATCATATTCAATGACATGGCATGGCATGAAAGACACTCTATGTAGAATATGGACAACATCATGAGATATATGGGTAGCATGATGAATATGGACATCATGAGATATATGGGCAGTATGATGTAGATCATGGACAACATAATGTATGGGTAGCGTGATGTATGAAATCATGAGCAGTATGATGGTGCTACCCGGTAAGGTGCAACAAGTGGACAAGATGCAGAACGATGATAGGTGAAGGAGTCATCATGGAGAATCAATTGAAGCAGAATGTCTTCAACTGATCTCATCGTTATGTGAAATGATCTATGCTAGATCTAGATAAGTCAAAGTGTTGACTTTTGTTGTAAATGTACTATCTCTCTCTCTCTCTCTCTTTCTCTGCGAAACTTTGAAGAACATAAAAGAGGAATTGATCAAGGGTTTCCCCACACATTGTGGGGTTTGTCCCTGGCTTGCGCCACATCTTGTGTCCTCTTGTCTTGGCTTGTCTTCTGTGATTTATATTTATGTTCTATCTGCAATTTACTTTATGCTAATGTGATTGCTAATATGGAAAAGAAATTAAATAAATTGCTCTACCATAGAACATACCTAAAATTAACAAGAAGGGTGGGAAAACAAAGGTTAAGGTAACTCATGTGCCATGATTGCTCACTCCTACATTCATATACCGAAGTTGTGGGCCTCCATCATAACTACCCCTGTACCGTGGCATTTGGCATGTAACCTTCTTTGTCCCCACTCCATTCCATCATCATTTTGTTAGTTTTTGGTAGCATCGGAAGTGCTCTACCCTTAAAAATTGGTGGAGAGGCCAAGGCACATGAGTTCTAAAGAACCCATAAATTGTTTCCTGAAATTCCACCCAGATTGTACTTTATTAAAATAATAAATATTTTAATGGAGTTCCTAAGTCTAAACTTAGGGAAATTAAATTATTAATGAGTATTAATCAAAATATGGGTGAGAATGATCTAGAAGGCGGATCAAGTCATGTTTTAATCTTAGATTAGAAACTGAATCTCGGTCGTTGAAGGCTCAATAAAAAAAGTATAAAATAGAGGCTTGGGTTCATTTGGAAACACACACACAAAGATTGAGGAAATCAATTTTCTGAGGTAAGAAGTTCTAAGGAGGAAAATCGATCCTGGAGGTCTTGCAGCTAAGGGGCAGAGAGAATCTGGAAGGAGAACTTTCTAAAAAATACAGAACAGAGAGGCAGATAGAGCATGCAAATAGGCAACGCAATAATCGGGAGAGTCGACGCAGAGGGTAGAAGCCATAACTACTGGGAATATCCGGCACGGTCAAGAACTGTCGGAACAACAGGGAAAGCTGACGCAAAGGGCAAAAGTCGGAATTGTCGGGAAATGGGAACAGCCGAGAAAGCTGACGCAGAGGACAGAAGAGGTGACGCCGAAATAACCGGGGTTAGCTAGTCTTGTGTCGGATCAACCGAAATTCTGCCAAGTGAAGTGAGGTAAAACTCAGAATTTCCGCCAGTATTTTCTCTGTAAAGGATTGCTAGATGACCATCCTAGATTTGTATTTAGATATTTCTCCTGCATAATAATAAAACCCTCAGAGTTGTTGCACCGGTTTTCCCACAATGGGTTTTTCCGAGTACTATTGTGTCAAAAAATAAGTTTGCCCTGTGTATCTTATTCTTTGCTCTGTTTTCTGTTTCATGAGATCAAATACTTAATTAGTGTACGCTGCAGAAGTATTTTGCTTCAATATTCAGAAGAATAACTTGGTCAATGTATATTAAAAATCAAGTAGGTGAAGTAGATTAAGATTTGCTGCAGTAGGGGTTCCTTCAGAGTGTAGGAATTTTCACATGGTATCAGAGCTAGGTTTTGAAATAGGAAGAAGAGATCCAATGCTGAGTAGTGAGGCCTTAAGATGCACTTGGCAATAATTCGAATCCCCTTGAAGGGATTGTGCAATCCTTGTCGGGAAGTAGATCCGAAGAAATCTCTCTCTAAGTGAGACGACAGAGGTACGATTTCCAGTTCACGAGTTTGCAGAAGTAGAGGGAGTGACACAGAGCCTCAACGCAATGCTTGAAGGGCGCAATTTCTGTTGGGGCAAAAATCCACTAGAAAAGAACGAAGACACGTAGAAGGGGAATTTTCTCCTCGTAGAACTTTTCGCCAAAAGTTCGAATTTCTCACTTGTTGAGTAGCTAACCAGTGCTAAGTAGTGACTAGAGGATTCAATTCGACAGTTGGGTGAAATGGCATCGCATGTGCTCAGAGAACAGGACATGTTGAAAGGAGCTTCCAACTATGTCATATGGAAGACCAGAATCTTAGTTTTTCTAGAGGAATATGATCTCGAGGCCTACGTCAAAAGTGTTGCAGTTGTTCCTGTTAACAACGATCATAAGAAGAAGTAGAAGGTCGAGCAAGGTAAGGCAAAGAGGCTCATTCTCGATGGAGTTCAAGATCATGTGGTCTCACACTTGCAGGGCAAGGATACAGCCCGAGAGATGTGGGAAGCCTTGTCTTCTCTATATGAAGGCTCTTCCGAACAGCGGAAGATGTATTTGGAGCAGAAGTTGCAGCAGACTTTGATGCCGAAAGGACAAGGAGTGAACCTCTATCTTCGGCGTCTTCAACACACTAGAGACCAGCGTGCTCAAGTGAGGTCCGCTCCTCAGCCAACCGCGATGGTGAGGATAGCCCTAAATGGAGTCTCAAATGAATGGCAAGCTTCCATCCAAAGCATATTAGGCAAAGAAAAACTACCTTCATGGGAGGAGATGTGAGCGGCTCTTCAGCAAGAGGAGTTAAGGAGGGACCTAGTGAAGGTCAACATCAGTGGCAGCAATGGGAGTGGCACAAAGACGAAGGAGGAAGAGGCAGCTCCAACATCAAAGGGACAGCAAAAGCCGAAGCAAAAGGAGGACATTTCGAAGGTAAAATGTTTTAGTTGTGGTGAGATGGGCCACTATGCATCCCAGTGTCCTTTGAAGCAAAAGGGTAAGAACGAGAAGCATGATCCAAAGGTTGCAGCCGCAAAGATAGACAAGGACAAGTATGCCATGAGTGCCCATGCATCTCTAGGAGGGAGATGAGGCGATATTGAGCTGTAGTCGAGAAGACGACATGTGCGCAAAGTCCTTGAGGAGTCCACCCCTTGGATCAATTCCTGGCTACGGGAGCCCAAGATTTAGCAGCAGCGCAAAGGATTCAGAGGATCAGCAGCAGTAAGATTCCAACATTCATTGTATTATGTTGAACACAGTTAAGCTCAGCTAATTTTAGATGTTTTTTAGTTGCTTCTCTCAACAATTGAGTTGCAGTACGAATGCAGTGTTAGCAATGGCAGTGCTAGCAGAATAGCAAACGCAGCGTTTGAGAGGGAGTTGTAGTACTGATGCAAAAGTGGGAGTGACAGTGTCATGGGACAGTACAGTAGTAGCACTAGCACAGTGTCCGTGGAAGCAACAATGCAAAAAGGAGGTGCTTCAAAATCAATGCAACATGCAAGTGGACATTGTTGCTAGAGCACTTTCCTCGCTAAGAGGGAGTGTTAGATTTTGGTAACATCAGAAGTGCTCTAGCCTTGAAAATTGGTGGAAAGGCAAACGCACATGAGTTCTAAAGAACCCAGAAATTGTTTTGTGAAATTCCACCCAAATTGTATTTTATTAAAATAATTAATATTTTTAATGGATTTCCTAAGTCTAAACTTAGGGAAATTAAAATATTAATGAGTATTAATCAAAATATGGGTGAGAATGATCTCGAAGACGGATCAAGTCATGTTTTAATATTAGTCATTGATTAGAGACTTAATCTCAATCGTTGAAGACTCAACAGGAAAAGTATAAAATGGAGGCTTAGGGTTCATTTGGAAACACACATAGACTGAATAAGGAAAATGATTTTCTAAGGTGAGAAGTTCTCAGGAGAAAAATTGATTGGGGAGATGTTGCAGCTGAGGGACAGAGAGAATCTGGGAGGACTTTCTGGAAAATACAAAACAGAGAGGCAGAGAGAGCTTGCAAAGAGGCAGCACAGTAGCCGTGAGAGCTAACGCAGAGGGCTGACGCTGAAATTGTTGGGAATTGTCAAGAACTTCCGGGAAAGCTGACACAGAGGGCAAAAGCCGGAACTGTCGGGAACAGCTGGAATTGTCCAAAATAGCCAGAACTGTCGGGAACTGTCGGAACATCCGAGAACGCTGATGCAGAGGGCAGAAGAGGTCACGCAGAAATAACCGGGGTTAGCCAGTCTTGTGCCAGATCAGCGAAATTCTGCCGGTAAAGTGAGGTAAAACTCACTCATATTTTCCACCTGTATTTCTTTGTAAAGGATTGCTAGATGAACATCATAGATTTGTATTCAGATATTTCTCATGCATAATAATAAAACCCTCAGAGCTGCTGCACCAGTTTTCCCCCGTTGGATTTTTCCAGGAACTAATGTGTCCAAAAATAAGTGTGTCCTATGTATCTTGTTCTTTACTATGTTTTCTATTTCATGAGATCAAATACTTAATTAGTGTAGGCTGCAGAAGTAATTCACTTCAGTATTCAGGAGAATAACTTGGTTAATGTATATTAAAAATCAAGTAGATGAAGTAGATTCAGATTTGTTGCAGTAGGGGTTCCTTCAGTGTGCAAGAATTTTTACACATTTCACATACCTCCTACCACTTGAGGGGTGTACCTTGGACCTGTGATTCCCTTAAAAGGTTGAAAGCACCTAATAGGGTCCTCCTTTAAACTCTCTTGTCGAGTGAGGTAACACTAATACATGTTCATAGCCCAAATTCAAAGGGAAAACCACTATGAAGTGTACACTTTTGCCCTTGATTAAGCAAGCATATTTACTTAATTCTATTAATGAATTATTGTATTGGAAGGTGAGGATACGCATTGGATCTTATACAGAACTGCAAGTGCGTTTTCATCTTGGACTTCGCCTCCCTATACGAGATCCAAGCCCTCCAGAGGATCATAATGGCATTCATAGGGTGAGCGTTAAGAGCCATGGGCCTACAGCCATGCAAAGCATTAATTATTGCACCATGGGCTTCTTCAACACCACTACTTGCTTGTCTGCGCCTCAGTAATTCAGAGATGATGTACGCTTGGACCACGTTACCTAGATAGTTACACATTGCACCCAACACTTGGCAATTGATCCAGGGCCTAGAGGAGATTATGTCTTTCCTAGGGAGAGATATGAGGACATATGTCATCTTCTAGCCCTCACCCATGGAGCATTAACTTGATTTTGAGCCACCAGCAAACCCATGAGGCCACTACTTGTGCCTCAGAGCGACTTGGGAGCACCACAGGATGTTTCACTTGGAAATCAAGGGGGCAACCCCTTGATCATCATTCATGGAGCCCACTTCATCATCATGGCACTTTTAGGATTCAATTAGGCCTTCCAACAACCCTCCTACACCATTGTTTCATCATTTCGATTAGCATTGGATCGCTTATCAACCTTATTGTGAAATTTCCTTAAATTGCAGCAACTGGAATTTACTCTTCTAACTCGTTAGCAATTTATTTGTTATATGGAAAATAACGAATAAATCACACTGCAATTCTTCACAAATAAATTACGCTATGGAAAAATAAACAAGAACTTAGAAAATAGACACACAGACACACAATAAAATGACATTGTTATTTTGGACTAATAGTCCGCGAAAAACCCCCGAAGTAATAACTAGTGCAACAAATGTGTGTTATTTTATTATTCAGCAGGTACATTATCTGGATGCCAAACTAGCAATCCTCCAGCAAATAATCTCACCAAAATAATTGGAGAAAATTTCCTCCTGCAAAATCATTGAGCCCCTTTGGCCTACTCACACTCCTAGCCAAAGTAGTTCGTACAGCCTCTAGAACTACTTCAAAACTAGTCATCTAGCCTTCTGCTACCATTGGAAAAATTCTCTTTGCCTTTAGGAATATCTTTCTGGCCTCTGGCAACTAATCCAAACCCTTCCTAGCTATTCGCTCTACTGAACTGGCTAACCCACACCACTTGGATGGCTTTCTCTGCATAATATTTCAACCTCCCTTTTGTTGGTTCTTCGACACTAGGGAAATCCTTTTGCCTCTTTGTTGATGCTCCCTCAATCATTGATGCTTTCCTTCTCTAGCTCGAACTCTTCGTCCTTGCTGAATCACAACACTGGATAGCTCGATCTGCCAAGGATACCTGCTCTCCCTCTTGCTCAATGTGTTTTTCTCCATCCTATCGATTTTCTCGTATAATCTCTCGTTGGAACACCAACAACCATGATTAGATCTTTATCAGCAACTAAGATCATCTTCGACTCAATCTGTGTGACTCTTTGAAGCTTTCTTGATCTTCCTCAATTAATTGTTGTTAATTAATCAATTTTCCTAAGTTAGACTTAGGCATTTTTTAATTATTAATCAATTAACTTAATTGAGTGGTCTCCAGGTGTTTTCTCCTGAGGCCTTTGCTGGGTATTGGAGATCTTGTGTTCCTTAGCCTCTCTGACACAAATCGAGACTAGAACACTTGTCCAACACTACAAAAACGAACACTCCCTCTTAACGAGGAATGTGTTTTGTATTCTCCACTCCACTACAATACTCATTGACCTGATGCATATCCTGAAGTCTATAGCTAGACCACCTCACGATGCTAATGTTTGACAACTGTGATACAACTAGCTCTCACTGTCCATCAACGTTGCGCATACTTCAATTCATCTACTAACCCTGTAGTTGAACTACCCTGCATATGCATTGCTGCCGACACTGCATTATGCCTCCCTGCCTGCGCTACATCTGATCTCACACTGTTATTGTTGTTGCAAACGCTGCAACTAAGAACTATTCCTCGGATCCACTGTGTCCTTGTACAAGCTTTGTAGCTGTCTTCTCAGTCTCTAACTACGAGTAGTCTCTACACTGTCTAATAAGTAATTGTCTGCGTTCATGTCTTTGCGCCCCTCTAGTAAATCACTGCAACTAGTCTCTACATTGTCTCTTAAGATCTGACTGCGCCTATTGACACTGATCCTCGTGCTACTGAAAAGTGCGGTCTCCCGTAACCAAAGAAATGGTCCAAGAGGAAACACCTGTCCAATGTTGTCCTTGTTGGACACTGCCCATCTTGCAACTCTAGGGTTCTACACTCCTCCTTCTAGAGGTATAGTCGCAATGTTACAGGAAGCGTCCCCCCTGGTTCCAAGGCCCGAAGCATGTCCCATGCAGATTCGTCCAAGAAGCATCCTCGGAAGCGTGCTTCCAAAATTCAGAAGCACACTTCCACCTGTTTTGGACGCTCCCTGGAAATTTCCGAAACTTTCCTTCGAAGCGCACTTTTGAATCTTCGAAGCGTACGCTTCCCGTACGGTTCTGTACGATTCCCGTGGGTCCAGATTCATTGGACTTCATAAGGAGAAAATAGAATTTCATATCCTATTCAAAATTCAGCAAACTTAACAGTTTTCAGGAATTCAGGATCAATGGGATTGTGGCATTTCATTAGATTATATCAAGTATGAAGGTATGCGATTAGCATTTAATCAAAAGCACCAAGCCCTATATGTACCCTAGTGTTGGTGGCGTTAATTTTTGAACTCCTTTGTCACATCCTTAGCGAAAAATTACCTTTCAATCAAGTCAAAATCATCAATCAAGCATGTTAAGCTCTTTCTACCATATTTTAAGTCTTGAATTAGGTAGCTTGATCAAAATTGGGCAATGTTGACTAATATCCCTAGACAATCGAGGTAGAGGCAAAGGCTAGACAATCTAGATTCTAAATGGTTGATGCATCTAAATGGTTGATGCTTGAATAATTAATCATTAATGTACAATGGATGCTATATCTATGTTGATTTATGCAAAAATATGCATGTTTTCATGTCTTCTACAACTAATTTGGTATTTGGGATGTTTGTTTTGAGTATAAATGCAAAAAAATATAAATATCTATATAGCAGACGCTTCGCTTCCTAGATTTTTGGAAAATGACGCTTCTGTGTCCCCGCTTCATGCAACATTGTATAGTCGCTATCAATGCAAACTTGTATTGATCACTCCAACAAAGCCTCTCCTCTACAACTTGCACTCCTATTTGCATGTCAAACTGGACTGCGTAGTCCTTCTGCAACAAAGAATCAACCTCGTCTCCGAAAACCCTTTTCGGTGGTAACTTTGCCTCTTTCTACTCACTCTTCCTTCTCTTCCCAACATTGGCACACGATCTGTAGCCTCTGCAACATGGACTGGCTGACTGTCTCTAGCTATAATTATGGGTCGCACTCAACAACTAGATAATTCGAATTGCCTCCCTCAGCTTCATCTGTTGGAATTAGCTTGGCTTCCTTTCCTCCTCTAGAAAATTGTAAACCTCTCTGTCTGGAATTGTGCCTTGCTTTCTACAAATAACCAATTCACACTGCATGTGTCACTACAACTAGTTTTATAATTGTCTCTCGAGTACTAACTGCAACTAGCTCTATTGTTGTCATCCAAATGACTAACAGCGCCTGCTAACACTGAATGACTATACTCATGCTACTATAATATCGTCCCCTCCACCCCCCCCCCCCGTAGAAAAGGTGATGATCTTACTGCAACAATTGGAGTTAATCTAATCGATCTCCTTGTTGCCTCTACACTGGACCCTTCCCATCTGGCAAACTCGAGTATCAAGCTCCTCATCCTCCTGGATTTGGTGCACCGCTATCTCCTTTTGATCCTTGTCCCTTACTAAGAAACTACCTCGCTTTGCAAGTCACACTAGAAAACTAGCACTTCCTCCAACGGCCCCCCTCTGGCAACTAGAAGTCAATCTACTACCCAGATTTTCATTTTGGCTAACTCCTACAATGTGAAAATTCCTTAAACCAAAATCCCTACCGCAGCAACTGATGATATTTCTCCTACTTGTTAGATTTACATGAGCAAGTTATTTGCAGTTTTCTATGGCAAACATCGAAATACACGCACTGCAGCCTACACCAATTTAAATAATATATCGAAAAAAGACACTGAACAAGAGAAAGATACAACACAAATTACACAGTTGTTTTCGGACAAATATCCCTGGAAAAACCCAATGCGGGAAAACCAATGTAGCAGATCTGAGGGTTTTTATTATTAAGCTTAAGTATTTCTTAATACAATCTCTGGATACCTTTCTGGCAATCTAGTACAGAGAATATCATTTGGCAAAAGAAATTAGTGAGATTACCTCACTCTACACTACAAGTCCCGACTAATCTGGCAACTAAACCAACGACTTCCCCGACTACTTTTGCGCTGTGAAAATTCTATCACTACAGCAACTGATCTACTTTTCCTACTTATTTCACCATAAGTTATTTATGAAATTACTTCAACAAATATTAAAATAAATACTGCTACAGATATCACACCATAATACAGAAACAAACATATGCACAAAAATCAACACATTGACACAGTTATTTTGGACTAATGTCCCCGAAAAAACCCATTGTGGGAAAATCGGTGCAGCAAGGGAGGATATTATTATTCATCAATTTTCTAGTACAACAGGGTGCCAAACTGGCTTACCCACAGATAGACAAATTTTCCAACACTTTTTATGAACCCAGCGTAGGCCCTACTGACCTTTGCGTCAGCCTGAAACCCTCTGCATCAACGTACTGAGGCTCTGCGCAGCCTCTCTGGCCTTTTGTGTCACTCACGCAGCCTCTGCATGGATGACGCAAGCCTTGCTGGCTCTGTGCAGTCTCTGTTGCCTCTGCATGGCTTCCTCTAGCCCTGTGTCTGCCTCTGCGTTGATCTCTAGTCTCTTTGTTCTGTACTTGCTACCTCCTGACTGCTCTTTAGACCACTGATTCAATTTCTCGGTTAACCCCTACCAAGAAATTGAATTGACTGGTCTCCCTCAATATGTTCTCCAAGTGACACTCAAGCTTCGTCTTATACTTTTCTCATTGACAAATCAACAACCGAGATTAAGTCCCTAATCAACGGCTAAGATTAGATCTAGCTTGATCCATGTCTTTTTGACCATTCTAACAGAATTTCATGTTAATACACATTAATATTTTATTTTCCCTAAGTTTAGACTCAAGGACTCCATTAAAAATATTAATTATTTTAATATCTCCATATCTGTTTAGAATATTCCCAAACCCTTTTTGGGTATTGGAGATCTCATGTGCCCCAACCTCTCCACCAAATTTCATGGCTAGAGCACATCCGATGCAACCCCAAATCAACACTAGCGAGCACTATGCTCTAGTAATGCTCCTCACTTAGTATCACCCTGATCATCCAACATCAGACCCTGTGCTGATGTTAAGCCTCCCTGCCCAACATCCTCTGCATTGCTACATCCTATACTGTTGCACATGACTCTGCTACTGCCACTGCTGCATATGTACGACAACTCCCTCTGCATCTGTGTTGTTGCTAGTCCTTTCACCCAACATTGCATCCGCACTGCAACTCCCTCTGCATCTATGTTGCCCCTGGTCCTTTCTCCCAACACTGCAACTCCCTCTTCATTCGTGCTGCTAACACACTACTTCTGAAAGGGGTTCTTTACCATCCCCATCTTTTCCCTAAAGTAGTCAATTTTGACTTTCCAAGGGCCTTGGTGAGGATATCTACCACTTGTTCTCCTGTAGGAGTGTAGCTCAACTGTACAGCTCCTCATTGGGCAGAATCTCTGACAAAGTGACACCCAATATCAATACGCTTCGACCTATCATGGAATACTAGATTCTCAAAGAGTTTGATGCAACTCTCATTATCACAAATGATCCTAGTCACCTCCATATTTCTTTTGAATAGGTTCACCAGCAGTTTTCTAAGCCATATGGCCTCACAAGAAGTTGTGCTTGCTGCCATATATTCTGCCTCAGATGAGCTCAGAGCCACAAACTTCTGTATCCTACTACACCAAGAGGTCATTCCTAATCCAATGTTGAAACAAGACCCAGAAGTACTTTCCCGATCCACTGAACTTCTTGCCCCATCTGCATCAGTAAATCCACTCAACCTGATATCCTTCCCCTTGGTGTATAAGAGCCCACAATCAATTGTTCCCTACAAATACCTAAGAACGTGTTTAGTTGTGATCCGGATTTAAACAGGAACGCAACAAATTACAGAGATAACCATAAACACAAAGATGCAGCGGAAATAATACTTCATTTCATTAATGTAAAATACTGAGATATGCTTACAAGCAGAAAATGGAAATAAACAGCTAGGGCGATGGTAGCTTATCTCTGAGAAGAGATGTGGTGGCTACATGCCTCTGAACTGTGTTA
>APFE031155863.1:136795-189651 GCA_000404065.3 Pinus taeda | reverse complement strand
AGCATGTCGCCTCCACAAGTATGGCTGGCCTAATAGTACATCACAAACATCCAGAGGCGTAACATCACACAATACCTCGTCTGTGAAAGGCTTAATGCTGTAGGGAAGGCGGCACTACTGGCGAACTTTGAGATCTCGTCCTTCATGAAGCCACCCAATACTGTACGGCTGTGGGTGTGGTGTAGTCGGTAGGCCCAACCGCTTCATGACCTCTGCTAAAATGAGGTTCTTTTCGCTGCCACTGTCGACAATGAATTCCAGCGGCGAACCCTTCACCCACATCTATGAGCGGAAAAGACGTTTCCCCTCCTCTAGATCTTCCGACTCATTTTTCTGGATCTTGGCGATGGCAACAGTGGCGTTGGGATCCGCATCAATGATTTGCTTCCCTTTTCCATTCCCCTTGTCGGGTTCTAGCTCGGGGTCGGAACATGCATTTGATTCGGAAGCCTTCAACTTGGCCACCAACGACTGGTTGGTCTGATGCTCACTTGTGTTATGAATGGGACTCTTGTGGAACTCACACCACTTTCCTGTGTCCTTCTTTGGCTTCGTGGTGTTGTTCTTTTCTTGCGGCTTCGACGGGTTGCCTTAGGCTACCCAGACCTGATGTTGAGCTGCCTCCTTGATGCTGGCAGGCTCCCCGTCCTGAGCTACTAACGCGTGATACCTATCTGCCTATTTTCGCTCTCTTTTACTGTTCCTTGGCTCTCCGATGAATTTCTATGCATCACACAAAATCTAACGAAGTTCCCTGCTAGTTCTTCCTCTGCCAGCAGGTGTTTTTGTTCGCTCCTCCTCCTCATCCTAAGAATCTTCCTGATCTGAGGAAGAATTCTTCACTTCTGTTGGTTGAAGAAGCATGACTAATGGACCCTCTTTCGACTGCTCCTCGAAAGGCATTTCGCGAAATATTCTGAAAGCTTTGTCCTCCATGAACTTTACATCCCGTCATACTACTACCTTCCTGCTCCCTGGAAGATAGATTCTGTATGCCTTAGCGTTCTCGCTATATCCCACCAGATACCCCTTTTCTGTAGTCTGATCCAGCTTCTTCCTCTTTTCTTCGGGTACGCTGCAATATGCTAAACTCCAAATATCCCGAAATGATTGACTTCAGGCATCTTCCCAGTGAAGACTTTCTTTGGAGTAATCTTGTCCAATGCCCGATGAGGAGTCCTGTTCTGAACGTAGACAGTTGTGATGCATGCTTCCACCCATAGGAATTTTGGCATATCCCAATCATACAACATGGCCCTAGTTGCTTCTACAATAGTCCTGTTTTTCCTTTCTGCCACCCCATTCTGCACCCGATTGTAGGGACATGTCCACTCTCTTCTAATGCCCTCCTTAGCACAATAATCAATGAAGTCCTTATTGACATACTCTCCACCATCATCTGAGCGCAAAAATCTTATTTTCTTACCTCCATGAACTTTACATCCCGTCATACTACTACCTTCCTGCTCCCTGGAAGATAGATTCTGTATGCCTTAGCGTTCTCGCTATGTCCCACCAGATACCCCTTTTCTGTAGTCTGATCTAGCTTCTTCCTCTTTTCTTCGGGTATGCTGCAATATGTTAAACTCCAAATATCCCGAAATGATTGACTTCAGGCATCTTCCCAGTGAAGACTTTCTTTGGAGTAATCTTGTCCAATGCCCGATGAGGAGTCCTGTTCTGAACGTAGACAGTTGTGATGCATGCTTCCACCCATAGGAATTTTGGCATATCCCAATCATACAACATGGCCCTAGTTGCTTCTACAATAGTCCTGTTTTTCCTTTCTGCCACCCCATTCTGCACCCGATTGTAGGGACATGTCCACTCTCTTCTAATGCCCTCCTTAGCACAATAATCAATGAAGTCCTTATCGACATACTCTCCACCATTATCTGAGCGCAAAAATCTTATTTTCTTACCAATCAGATTCTCCACTAGAGCCTTGAACTCCTTGAATCGACAGAAAACCTCATCCTTGGTTTTCAGAAAATAAATCCAAGTTTTCCTCGAGTGGTCATCAATGAAGGAAAGGAAATACTCGGCACCGCTGAGAGCTTTGACGGACATAGGTCCGCAGATATCTCAGTGTATCAATCCTAGTACACTCTTGGCCCCTGTGTTTACTCCTAGGAAATGCTGCCTTGGCATACTTTCCTAGAGCGCATCCCCTGCATACATCATCTCATTCCGTACTCAGATCTGAAACTCATGTTACAGTGCTCCTGAGAATTCTGAGAGCTCAATGGTGCAAGTGACCCATCCTTCTATGCAATAGTTCGTTCAAGTCCTTGTCCCCATGACTGCCTATTAGTGCCATTAGAGATTCTAGTTGTAATCTATACAACCGATTACTTTTGATCCCAATCTGCACTTTCTTTTTCCAGCTAGGGTGTTTGACGTATACCTTTTCCTTTATGAAGTAAACGTCATAGCCCTTGCCTTGTAGTTGTGACACGAAAAGTAAGTTCATCCCCAATCTTGGTACATGCAACACATTTGTGGCACGGAACTACTCTCCCGATTCTATCTTAAAAACTATGGTACCCTTTCCTACTGGAGAACACTTTGCCTTGTTCCCCATGGTGATCTCAAAACTCATCTTCTCTTCTCGATATTCTAAGAAACACTCCCTGATTCCCGTCATATGCCATGAGGCTCCATTGTATATATATATACTTCTGATGATGCAGCACTAGTCATGCACGCCACTTCTTCCAACTTGGAAGCCAACATAGAGAAATCGAAATCTCTTTCTCTTGTGCAATCTTCTGAAAATATGTGTGAGTCCCCTGAGGTGGATGCCTCTGCATTGTGGTCTCGACCCATAACTGATTTTCCTTTTCTATCTCTGATTACTTGCTCTAATACCATGTGAAAATTCTATCAATGCAACAATTGATTTACTTTTCCCACTTATTTCACCATAAGTTATTTATGAAATTACTTCAACAAACATTAAAATAAATATTGTTGCAGATAACACACCTAATACAGAAACAATCATATGCACAAGAATCAACGCATTGACACAGTTATTTTGGACTAATGTCCCTGGAAAAACCCAATGTGGGAAAATCAGTGCAGCAAGGGAAGAGTTTATTATTCTGCAATTTTCTAGTACAACAAGGTGCCAAACTGGTTTACCCACAGATAGACAAATTTTCCAGCACTTCTTTTGAACCTAACGTAGACCCTACTGACCTCTGCGTCACCCTGAAACCCTCTGCGTCAACCTACTGAGGCTCTGCACAACCTCTCTAGCCTTCTACATCACTCATGCAGCCTCTACATGGATGACGCAGGTCTTCTTGGCTTTGCGCAGTCTCTACTACCTCTGCGTGGCTTCCTCTGGCCTTGCGTCTGCCTCTTCTGCCTCTACACTGATCTCCCGTCTATCTGTTCCCTACTTGCTACCTCCTAACTACTCTCCAAACCGCCGGTTCAATTTCTTAGCTAACCCCACTCCAGAAATTGAACTAACTGATCTCCCTCAATATGTTCTCTAAGTGACATTCAAGCCTCTTATACTTTTCTCGTTGACAAATCAACGGCCAAAATTAAGTCCCTGATCAACAGCTAAGATTAGATCTAGTTTGATCCATGTCTTTTGAACCATGCTAACACAGTTTCACATTAATACACATTAATATTTTATTTTTCCTAAGTTTAGACTTAGAGACTTCATTAAAAATATTAATTATTTTAATATCTCCTAAACTGTTTAGAATCTGCCCAAACCCTTTCTAGATATTGGAGATTTCATGTGCCCCAACCTCTCCGCCAAATTTCGTGGCTAGAGCACATCTGATGCTACCCCAAATCAACATCTGTTGCCCTTGTTAAGCTTGCGTCAGCCTCTAAAGCCCTGCGTCACCTCCGCTGGAGATTGATTTGCTTCTCAGGACCTAATTCCAACCCTCCCAGCCTAGAGACGTCAACCTCCCAGCAAAACTCGGACTTCTATGTGATGGCTTTGCGCTGCCCTCCATGAGCCCTTCTTGGCTCTGCATCACCCTGTCTGGCCTCTGTGTGTCTCTTTGCCTCTCTGTTGAGTATTCTTGGTTCCGGAGAAGATCCTCCAACCAAAACTCCCTATGCCCCTCTGCATGATCACTACAAATCATTACGCTACCTCTAGCTTCAGCAATTCGATCTGATTGATCAACTCTCTATATGTTTTCCAAATAACCCTCAAGCCTCTTTAAATAATCTTGTTGTTGAGATTCAACGTCCTAGATTAGAAGCTAATCAATGGCTAAGATCATTTATGCTTGATCCTCGTCTTCTTTGAGAAGTTACACGCAGAGTTAGATTAATACCCATTAATTATTTTAATTTCCTAAGTTTAGACTTAGGATCCCATTACAAATAATTAATTATTTTAATAAAATTGTCTCCAGGTGGAATTTCCCAAAACGCTTTCTAGGTTCTTTGGAACACATGTGCCCAAGCCTCCCTGCAAAATTTGAGAATTAGAGCACATCCTATGCTACCAGAAATCAACATACAACCTCTTCTAGCAATCTCGTACAACCATCTGCTGCAAGACTAAGAAAATCAAATACTAGAGAATTTTGTTTCACTCCGCCGACTGATAAATTGATCTAGAAACTCATTGTTTCCTCTACAAAACCAAGTAGGCCTCTTCTGCAAACACACAACCTCTTCCTACAGGTCGCATTGGATCCTGCAACCTGCTTACGATCCTGAAAAATGCTCCCAGAAATTAGATCCAGTGATAATGTTGCCTCCCTCTGTGTTTGAAGCTATTTGCACCTCCTTCGGCAAATACATCCGGTAATTGAAAATGCAATTACTGCTTCAGATCTGCGAACTGGGTAATCTAACTATTCAATATGTTTGCTTCGATCCTCTTTTCTGCAAACAAATCAGCCTTCTCTAACTCTAACAATACTAGAAAAGTATACGCTGAAAATCTCCTCCTTCCAACAGCTCACTTGGCCTTCTGCTCCTCACACTTCCAAACAAAAATGCACAGATCTGTTCTTGCACTACATGATCTGACCTGCACTCGCCTTCGGGAATCGGAACCCTTCACAGAATTCGTATTGCCTGCAATATCACTGGGCAGTTCGCACTGTTGACCCTAAAACTCACACTGGTTGAGCTAGCTAGTCTATATAGCCTTCTACTACTAGAAAAAATGGATTTCCTTTTCAGGACTGGAAAACTTGAAATTCTCTAGAAAATTCTGGAAATTCTCCTTCCTGTGTGCTTTTCTCTTCCCTGCCCTACACAGATCTGCAACTGTTGCACCTGCTACAAATCTCTGCACCTAGATCTGATACATGTTCTCTGCAAAATCACTGATCTGCCCAGTAGAATTACTTCTCGATAACACCACTGCCCATGGGCATGGAGTTAGATCAAAATCAAACTTTTCCTTTACTTGGATCTGTAAATCGATATTTTGCTTCTGTACAAATCAAACCCTTGGCTTGGCTTGTGCAGATCTGGAGAAAGAACTTCAGATTTACCATTGAAACTGCATGATCTCACTCTTTCTTGCCTCTGATCTTCATATTTGTTCAAACATGTTCTCATACCCTGTGAAATTTCCTTAAATTGCAGCAACTAGAATTTACTCTTCTAACTAGTTAGCAGTTTATTTGTTATACAGAAAATAACGAATAAATCACACTGCAATTCTTCACAAATAAATTACAATGCAGAAAATAAAATTGAAACTGAGAAAATACATGCACACACACATGCAATAAAATGACACCATTATTTTGGACTAACAGTGCCCAAAATAAACACGAAGGAAAAACTAGTGCAGCAGATGAAGATTTATTTTATTATTCAGCAACAAAAATTCCGAGTACAATATCTTGATGCCAAACTGGCAGTCCTCCAGCAAATAGTCTCACCAAAATAATTTCCAGAAAATTTTCCCTTCGGAAAAATCACTCAGCCTCCCTTTGGCTTGCTTGCGCTGCCTCCTGGTTGCTCACACTCCTGGCCTGCACAGTTCAATGGACCAAGTCGAGCATCCAAGCAAGCAAGTGAAGCTTCAACCTAGTTGTTGAGTCATCCAAGCTAACGTTGAGTATCTTTTGTCTATTATTCTCTACTTTTTGCCTTTCCAAGGTCTATGCAATTGAAGCATTCGACTTCCAAGGGTCACATGACGCAAGTCAAAGTCCCTAATGCTGAAAATGGTAATTATTGATGTCAAAGGTTGTCCAAATGAAAGAGGAAATTACATATTCAAATAGCATATTTTGAGACCTTATCAACAGTATATGGAATGTGAATATCTGGAAATTCCAAATCCTACTGCAGACACTAATAATATTTCTTCTATTTGTTAATTTACTGAAACAAATTATTTGCAGTTGTCTATGGCAAATATCGAAATACATACACTGCAATCTTCACAAATTAATTACTACGGAAAATAAATGTAAGAAAAATACTAACACAATAATAACACATTAACACAGCTGTTTTCGAACAATTGTCCCTGGAAAAACCCAATGTAGGAAAACTGTGCAGCAGATGAGGGTTTCTTTTATTATTATTCAGCAAAATCTCATGGACAATCTACGGAATGCAGAATAGAAGAAGAATCACTGAGAGAAATTTTACAAACAAATTTCTCCACTCCACAATGAATTTCTGACACCTGAGAGGACCTGCTACTCTTATGCTAGCCACACTGCGTCACCCTCTGCACAGCGATTCCGTTGTCCCTGCTTCACTACCTCTGCGCGGGTGATCTGCGCTGCCTCTTCCTGTCATTTCCTACACTCTACTATCGCTGATACCCTCTCCTTCTCACCTGCAACACACCCTCTGATTCGATTTCCTCTTGTCGAAATTCAACCAGTGAGAAAATCAATCTACTTGGGCCACTGAGTACCTGTCTGGTGTATATTCCAAATGCCCATCGAAGTTCTTCTTATAATCCTCTCGTTGATCAATCAGTAGCCCAGATTAGATTCTAATCAATGGCTCAGATCATTTTGACTTGATCGATGTCTTCTTCTAGAAGTTTCCCCCCAGTTTAATTAATACCCTTTAATTATTTTAATTTCCTAAGTTTAGACTTAGGCATCCATTAAAAATAATTAATTATTTTAATAAAACTATCTCCGAGTGGAATTTCCCAAAACGATTTATGGGTATTTTGGGATACATGTGTCCTAGCCTCCCTACAAATTTTGAGACTTAGAGCACATCCGATGCTACCAGAAGTCAACACTTCCTCTTAGCGAGGAATGTGCTCTAGTAATGCAACCTATTGAAGCATCGCCCTTCTCTATAACATCTCCCTCTGCGTTGCTGATGTCTGACATCACTGCCCACCAACTACAGCGCAAATTTGACATCTGTGTTATTGTTGTCCCTACATAGTGTTGCCAACTACTGCATCTGCACTACAACTCCCTCTCATATGTTGCTGCTGCAACTGATAAACCATATGTTTCTACTATTGAAACGGGTTCTCTACCATACCCATCTGCTCCTTGAACTAGATGAACTTAGCTCTTCCTAGAGCCTTTGTGAGTACGTTTGCTCCCTAATCCATCGTGGGGACATAATGCAGTTGTACACACTAAACACAGTCTCTGGTAAAGTGACATCTGATATCAATGTGTTTAGACCGATCATGAAATACAGGATTCTCAGAGAGTTTGATACAATTTTGATTATTGCAGAAAACATGGGGCGTTTCCATCCTCCTCCTGAACAAACTCACACGTAGTTTTCTAAGCCATATAGCTTCGCACGTGGCTGTGGTGGCCGCCATATATTCTACTTCTGCTGAGCTCAAAGCTACCGACTTCTGCTTCCTGCTGCACCAAGAGATCATTCTTGATCCAACGTTGAAGCAATACCCGGAGGTGCTTTTCCATTCTACTGAACTACCTGCTCAATTTGCATCTGTGGATCCGTTCAATCAGACATCATCCCCTTGGGTGTATTTTAACCCATATCTGATTGTTCCACGCACATATCTAAGAATGTGCCTAGTTGTTTCTGAATGCACCCTTTTTGGTTTCACCATGAACTGACTAAGGGTGTTGACAGTGAAACAATGTCTGGCCTATTGTTGACCAGATAAATGAGCGACCCAATGAGCTATCTTTAGAAAGTGGGGTCCACTTCCTTGTCTCCTAATGCATCTATTTTCTTCGAGTTGGTGATCAAAGGCGTAGCCATGGACCGGCAATCCTGCATTTAAACCTCTTCAAAAGCTTTGTAGCATATCTAATTTGCCCAACGAAGATCTCCCCATTTTTCTACCAAACTTCCAACCCTAGAAAATAATGAATTAACCCCATATCCTTCATGTCGAATTTTGCATCAAGATTCTTCTTGCAGTCGTTTACAAGCCTAGATGACCCTGTTAGAAATAAGTCATCCACACATAATACCAGAATAAGTGGCTCATTCTCCACCATTAGATAGTAGAGATTGGGATCAACATCACTCTTGATGAATCCCAACTGCTGCAAGTAACTATCAATATGACCATACCATGCTCTGGGTGCCTACTTGAGCCCATACAAGGCTTTCTTTAACCCGCATACATGAGTTCTCTTTTCATGAGTTTCGAACCCTTCGGGTTGTTCTATATACACCTCTTCTTCTATCACCCCATTCAAGAATGTTGTCTTTACATCCATCTGGTGAATCTCCCATCCCATTTGAGCTGCTAGGGATATAACGGATCTAATAGAGGTATATCTAGCTATTGGGGCAAAAGTCTCCTCATAGTCTATTCCTTCATTTTGTGCGTACCCCCTTGCCACGAACCTAGCCTTGTATTTCTCTATAACGCCATCTACAACATACTTGATCTTGTAGATCCACCTTGATCCTACAACTGATCTATCTTCTGGAATATGGTCTAGGTACCACTTCCCAAACATTGTTCGTCATGATAGAACTATACTCTTACTATACTCTTCTACCATGGTTTCCACCCAAACTTGGTGTTGTACAACTTCCTAAAAACTGGAGGTCTCTTCAACCTGTGCTACCAAGGCTTGGTACCTGTCAGGCTGTCTATGTTGCCTCTTGTCGGTGCTAGGAGCTATGACAAACTCCACTGTGTCCCTTAGCGTCTGTCATACTTCCCTGTTGGTTCTACCACTAGTGGTGGGAGGCTCAATCAAATCCTCCTCTTGTTCTCGTTGTTCCATCTGCTGAGAACTGCCTGGATCTCCTACTCCTTCCTGTTATTCCATCTGTTGAGAACTGCCTGGATCTCCTACTCCTGAGGAAATATTGGTACTGGTTACGATACTCGATCCTAATATTTTTGTCCTCCTGGTTGTCCTTCCTACTGCGCCTACTGTTGTTGGACTAATGGAACCTCTGTTGACTGATCTTCTGTTGGCATCTCTCGCGATTTCCTGAAAGATTTGTCTTCCATGAACTTTACATCTCGCCATACTACAATTTTCTTGTTGCTTGGAATGTAGATTCTGTATGCTTTTCAGGTCTTGCTATACCCTACGAGGTACCCCTTTTCTGCAGTCTGATCCATTTTAATACGCTTCTCGTCTGGAATGTAACAAAATGCCACACTTCCAAACATCCTGAGATGACTCACCTCCGACTTTTTCCATGTGAAGACTCCTTCCGGCATTTTCTTCCCAAAAGCTTTGTGAGGAGTTCTATTCTGGATATACATTGTTGTGTTGCACGCCTCTGCCCATAAGAATCTACGCAAGTCCTAGTCACATAACATGGCCTTATCTATATATCCTCCACCATTACCTAAACGCAATACCTTTATCTTTTTCCCTATCATGTTTTGTACGAGAGCCTTAAACTCTCTAAACCGATCAAAGACCTCATCCTTGGTCTTTAGGAAACAGATCCAGGTTCTTCAAGAGTGATCATCAATAAAGGTGACAAAGTACTCGCCACTGCAAAGAACTTTCGAGAACATCGGGCCACAAATATCTTAGTGTATCAATCCCAACACGCCTCTTTCTCTGTTGTCACTTCTGGGAAAATCTGCCTTAGCGTATTGCCCTACTACACATCCTCTGCATAAATCATCATGCTCAGTATTGAGAATTGGAACTCCTGTAACAGTCTCTCTAAGCAGTCTCAATGCTCCATGGTGTAAGTGTCCCATTCGCCTGTGCCATAGTTCATTCAATTCCTTTTCCCCATTATGATTATTGTCTATCAGTTGCATTGGAGATTCGAGCTGCAATCTATACAATTTGTTGCTTCAAGCTCCAATTTGTCTCTTCTTCTTCCCGTTGGAACATTTGACATACACTTTCCTTCCAAAGGAGTACACATTGTACCCCTTGTCCTGTAATAGAGACACTGAAATCAGATTCATTCCTAACCCCGACACATGCAATACATTAGTGGCTCTTATGTTGGTTCCTGCTTTTGTCTAAAACACTATGGTGCCTCTCCCTACTGGAGTACATTTCGTTTTGTTTCCCATAGTGATCTGGAAGTCCATCTGCTCTTCTTAATAGCTAGACAAGTATTCTCGTACTCCAGTCATGTGAGCTGAAGCCCCGCTATCAATATACCAAACACATGTTGATGCTGAACTTGACAAACATGTGAATTCTTCTTCCAATCTGGAAGATAATACATCTTGACTATCCATGTTGTTAAGTGCTATTCTCCTTCTCCTGACGTTTTTTTGCCCCAGCAACTGCTGCAAAAAACTGCATCCCACCTCAAGACTGCTTTGCGCTAGATCTAATGTTGTGTTGCTCCCTCTGCCACTGACAAATCACGAACTAGAAATCTTACCTCTATCAACTCCCTCAGAGAGATTTTCCTCGAGACTCTTGCCCTCCTGACTTGGATTGCGCAATCCCTCTGGGGATTCGATCCATTGCCTATGCAGCACTTCGATCTTCCTCCTCTTCAAGGCTGGGCTCTTCTAGTTTGCTCTCTTGCTTTACCTAATGCTCTGATACCATGTGAAAATCTGGAAATTCCAAAAATCCTATTGCAACAATTGATAAGATTTCTTCTATTTGTTAATTTACTGAAACAAATTATTTGCAATCGCTTACGGCAAATATCGAAATACATACACTACAATCTTCACAAATTAATTACATAAATGTAATGAAAATACTAGCACAATAATAACACATCAACACAATTGTTTTTTGACAATTGTCCCCGGAAAAACCCAATGTGGGAAAGCCAGTGCAACAGATGAGGGTTTCTTTTATTATCATTTAGCAAAAACTCATGTACAAGCTACAAATAGCATAATAGAAGAAGAATCACTGAGAGAAATTTTACAAACAAAGTTCTCCACTCCACATTGAATTTCTAACACCTAAGAGGACCCGTTGCCCTTCCACTAACCATATTGCATCACCCTCTGTGCAGTGACTGCGCTGTCCTTGCGTAACTGCCTCTGCGTGGGTGATCTGCGTCCCTATTTTGTGCTGCCTCTTCCTAACCAGAATATATTCTAATCAATGGCTCAGATCATTCTGACTTGATCCTCGTCTTCTTCTAGAAGTTTCACCCCCAGTTTAAATAATACCCTTTAATTATTTTAATTTCATAAGTTTAGACTTAGGCATCCATTAAAAATAATTAATTATTTTAATAAAACTATCTCCGCGTGGAATTTCCCTACAATTTCTAGGTATTCTAGAATACATGTGTCCTAGCCTCCTCACAAATTTTGAGGCTTATAGCACATCCAATGCTACCAAAAATCAACATGGAACTCCCTCTAATTCCATACGAATGGGATATGAAATATGTTGTCAAAAATGACCCAACCAAAGTACAAGCAAACCCAATTTGTATACCTTATCTTTGAATTCATTTTTACTCCAATTACTTATCTCAAATGGGAGCATATGATATATGGTTAGAAAACTAATTCCAAGACTTTTTCAACAATGTATGGCATGCCTTCTAACTCCTCGTGGTTGAGGAGAAATGAATTTTTTAATATTTTACTAAATTGCACCAATCAACCCAGCCAGTGGACAAGTCGACCCTAACCCAACATCCAAATGCATTATAAATAGGCGAGAGGAGCATTTCTAACCACTTTACTCAAGCATTCAATTCTGTGTTTAGAATACCAAAGGAGCAAGAATGAATTTCTTATACCTCATGAAGCAAGAAGACGTGAAGTGAAGTCAAGCTGAAGTAGCTTTCTATGAAAGGATTTTGGCACATCTTCTTAAGGGTTTTTGGCATTGTTCTTCAGAAGGATTTCTAGTTTGTTTTAGGTCTTTTTTTAGGGTTGAGTACAGGTGTCTTTAGAGGTCAAGCGGGCCGAGTTCTAGTGACGAGAAGGCCAAACTTCAAGATTATCTTAAGGGTCAAAATTTTCCCCTGTAGAGGCCAAGTTTCAAGCCTTTCGTAAGGATGAGACACAGTTTTGATTTGAGGGCCAAGTTCTAGCCCTATGAAGGTTGAGTTTCAAGGTTGAGTATTATTGTTTGCAGGTCAAGTACTATTGTTTGTCGGTCGAGTTTCAGGGAACAATTTCCAACCTATGGGACAAGATTCCACTTTTCGAGAGGACCAATTTTGACTATCGAAGCGCTCAATTTGGACAAGGGAAAGTGTATTTTTGAATTAAATCCCACACGTGCATAAAAGGACGAGTCAACCCAAAAGAGAAATTAGACTCACGTGGATGGCTATAAATACAAGTAAAGTCACCCTCACTTGGATAACATCATCAAGCATTCTTCTATTCTCTTCTTTGCTTTTGGCTCACAAAGATCTGACGTTGGGTCGCGAAGATTGGTTCGTATAGGTTCAAGATTGTAGGGTCTGGAGCTCGCTCAGGTGATCTAGGGTTTTGGTTCCCAGCCGTGAGCATGCTACAAGAAAATTTTGGTTGTAACTGCAAGCACAAAGGCCTATGCATGAGGTTGAAGGGTTTCAGCCACACGCATGATACTCTCTCCGTGCGTTTTGGACCTAAGGTTTGAATTTTACAGTTGATTGGAGATTTCGTCAGTTGACCGCAGAGTTCGACAGTGGAATGCAGATAGTGACAGTGGATCGCAAGCTTTTGAATCCAGGTTTTGCTTATTAGCATTGATGGGTTCATCTCATGGATATTGTTTAGTTGATTTCACTGCATAGAATTATTGTTGAAGATACAGATCATTGTACACTCTCTCTCTTGTCGAATCATTCAATGACAATCTGATAAGAAGAAGAATTTGAAAGGGTTTTCTCCATAGTGGGTTTGGCCCTGGTCTCCAACCAATCTCAATGTCTCTATGTTTGAATGTTTTTCTTCTATTGTTCCTTTATGTTTCGCTGCATTGATGATGATATTGTTCTTTCTACATAATCGCATATGTTGTTGAATAATGTTGTAAATCTGACTAATGTTATGATGCTATGGGGTGAATTCTACATGTAATTGAAGAAATGCAATTATCTACAGCAAAGAACAATATAGCCCAAAGAAAAATTAACACCGAAGGTTGGACAAACCCTTGTCAAGGGTAGCCTCAACCACGGGCAAGTTTCTCTTGCCACATACTCAATCGAGCGATTAGAGGTGCCTCAACAAGGGTTGCTCCTAATCAGATCTAAAAGGCTATGGAAGATCTTTAACATAGTTCGAGGCAATATAGTCCTTTCGACTCCAAACTCCCCACACTATCCGAATTGCATGACGGACTAAAGGGTGAATATGATTCACAACCCAACATTTGAGAGGTAAAATTGTGGGCAAGGTAAGGCATTCTCAACAACCACTTTATATTTAAAAATCCAAAATTGCTTTTAGTTTATATTTTAACTAAACATTTAGTAACCTGCTAAGTCCCCTGACAAGGGGACGCGGGACACAAAAATTCGAGTGTCCAACACAAGCACGTTGACCCCTAGAACAGGGCATGTTACATATTATTTTACTAAATATATATATATAGATACTAAAAAGATATTTCTTACACAAATTCTCATTCATGATACAAATTCAGAAATAGAACTAGATTCTACATTGTAAATTTAAAATTTGTAAGTTTTACGAAGTAACATTATGCATACAAATACAATTGTGACAAATTCATCAATGATCCAATAGGAGAAAGACAAGAAACTGCAGTTTTCTCAGTAAGTCATCAAAATCAAAATTCCCATATGTACTCCAATTCCTCTCGCAACAAGAGGATGAAGTCACCTAAGAGAGAAGCCTCATGGCTAACTGTTGTTGAGGAGGGCTTGTTGCCCCATGAGTTGCCCACCAAGAATAGGGCCTCTTAACCCCACTATATCTAATCACATCATAGCCTACAAATCACCCAGTGCCAGTGGTAAATTCTGCAAAGTAATCCTCTGTCTCATCAAGGGATGCTCTATCCTGAAAAATCTGCCTCAATCCATCTTTCCTCCCCTGCGAAATTTCACCATCCATGTGAGGAGGGCATCTGCGGGAAGGTCCACCATTCAACCACTCATGGTTGTAGTATTTTGGGTTGATGCACGTGTTTCAAGGAATCTTCCCATAACCATTCTAACAAGACTTGAGATTAATGAGTAGGGACTCATGTTAAGGTCACATTGGGCATTTGTCATGAGTGTGCCATCTTAGCAGCTTGCAAGAAACTTTGCAACCAAATAGGCACTAATAAAAGGCTTTGATGATGTTATTGTTCCATAATTTTCACACTTAGCGCCTTCAATCTTCCCCATGTATCCATGTATCCCCTCTTCGACTTAATTGATTGTCATATGTCTCTGAGTATTAGTTTCCTATTCTCCTCACCCTTTGAGTAGGGGCTTGGAAACTTTCCCCCAAGAGGTTGATGCAACAAAAAAAACTTGAGGATAACGTTAAAATGCAAATGCGGCAGTAATAAAAGAAAGTGCACACAAAAAATCTTACCCTGAGCTCTACCCCCCTCATTAGCCCACTCCCAATTCCTAGCTAAATTATGAGCTACCTTAATGAAAGGAACTTTTGAATATCCTAAACTCAATGAACAAGGAAGTGCTTCATCTTTAAGGGGTCAATAATGAATGAAAGCTTCTAAAATAATGATCAAAAAGGCAAACACAAGGGGTGGTAAAAATAGGTCGAGTAAAGGGGTAACTCAGGGCCCCATGATTGCTCCCTCTTCACATTACAATGCTCAAGGAGGTTGTAGACTTCACAACAAATACAAGAAAATGGCATCCTCCAAGAACTAAACCCCCTGATCATAATGTTTTTCACACCTATCTTCTAATATGGTTGACTTAAGAATTACTCCTCCCCATAAGGTTGGAAAGCACCTAATAGGTCCTTGTAATAACCATCCTATAACTAAGGCAATTTGTTTACAAGTCATAAGCTAGAAAGACAATTGAAAATGATGCTTATGTAAAGTACTTTTATGTCTTTTACATTGAATATGGCCCACACTAATACTCTTATGGTTCTTGCACCCATGATATTTATCTCACTTGATTATGCGAGAGTATTTTCAAATCTTTGCTCTCAGGTACAATTTTCATCCCTTGAGGGATTGTATGATGCTTCTCCAACACACATGGAGGACATCTAGCCCTAGTTAATGATTCCACTGGGCACTTTGACCTAGGACATTGACCACTTTTTGAGGAGTTTTAATCTTACCTTTTTCTTCCTCTAAGACCATGGACGTTGCCCTTTTGAGACAGGATGTTGCCATAAGAGTTGATGTACCCCAAAGTTGATAGGGCACCCTCAGGCTAGCATTGCACCTACTTGATGGACATTGCCCTCTTTTTCAGGACATTTGATGATGATAATGAGATAGGACCCTTCTAGATGGGATGGTACACTCTGATTCATGATGAAGTCATGCACTAGCACAATGATATCCCCTTCATGATGCTTCGATTGATGACATGTCCACCCTAGTGGAGGACAATGAAGTTGATGAGGCTTTATTGAATGATTTTGCATCATTTGACAGGCAAATGTGGCCCTTGAGAATGAGATGCACCCTCGAAGCCGTATGTTGCACTTTTATGGAGAGACATTTTTGCAGGATGATGTCACCCTTGAAGAAAATTCAACTCACAGGTGTGGACTATTCGAGGCACTTTTTTATGTTTATGATCGACTTGCCTATCTTTGGGGGTTAGTATGTGACATATCCAACTTGTAATCACAGTTTAATATTATTTTAGGGATACTAGGCTAAAATTGAGAGCATTCGACTTGTTGCCCTCGTATAAATCAAATCTCCTAGATTCATTATCACACTTGGAGATGAACATGCACAAGCTAGCCTAATCTTTCATGTGCTATGGAGCACTAGTTGGGTGAAATCTTTTGGGGAGGGTCTTTTGTTGGATGGTTCTCTCTCTTGGATGACTATTGGCAATTCTTTGATGTTATATGTTATTTTCTTGCAAGTTGTCTTCTTCCATCTTGTACTTGTTGACAAGTCAAGAGTTTGATGAAATTTTCACCAAAATTTTGTTAATGTTTTATAGCTCTAAAATCTCCTTGCATAAGATCTTCATCAAGTTTCTATTCAAAAACCTTGGTTTAGCTTCCTCCCGCTTTCAATGTCCAAAAAAGATGGGACGCAAGGTTTTATGGGATTAAGGAACAAAAGTTTGTCTTCCATATTCTCCTTGAAATCGCTTTCATCGATCCTCTTCCATAGATTTACTTACTCCTAGACTCCATTAGCCCTTGATTGAGAAATGAAATAATCTTATCTCTTGTGCCAATTCTATAAACAAATAAACTAAAACCCTAAATTTTCACATTTTATGTCTTTTAGGGAATTACGGTTAGATTACAACAAAATCCTCATTATTCAGCATTATTTGCCTTTGACCATATTGTCCTAGGGTTAAGACTTGCATCCATTCACTGGAAAAGTGAAAATATCATTTTACATGCATTTTTCAGCAATAATTAGGGCTGACGTCTAGGGCTTGCATTGTTGTTATATGTCTTCATCCATTGAAAATTGTTGTAATTTATTCTCTTGTTTACTCATTGATAAGCACTAATTTTCCACTTGTTTATCATTAATTCTAGAGCTGTTTTCTTATTACTATTATAAAATATTTTTGCATGTTGTAAATTTTTTATTAGAACTCTGGTTTATAACAGCAAACTATAATTTCTTGATTGCATGCATTTGGGAACCTATTTGAGCCTCCTCTTCTGGTCATAGTAAGCCCTCCAGATTTAGCATAGGATCCTTTGAACACGCTCTCTTGAAAATTATCTCTTAAATCACCCAAAACGCTAATCGTTGTGTACTTGTCTTTGCATGACTCTTGTGGTAGAACCCTTACGGGATATCTAAGCTGAGTCCAATTGGGTTGATGACCTCTCAGATCTACCAGCCACAAGAACAAGGGAAGTAGTCACTGAGTTGACAATTGTAACTCTACCATTGTTTCTCTCCATGTAGATTGTTTCCTGAGACTTTGCACGAGGGTGCTAGATTTTGCAGTAAGATGGCTAATGTTCGACTAAAAGAAGTATCAATTTCCTAAAAGATAAAAACATACAAATTTTCAAATGAAGTAACCTGTCACACCCAGTTCATAATAAAACCAATACTTGATGCAAATATCTAAAATTAACATAGAATAACCAAAGAAACATAATTAAAACTAACAAAACAAAACAACAACCAACAAAAAAACCAAAATAAATAAATAAAATCGCTACCCAAGTCCCAGTGCACATTTTGTGAAAGTTATTACCACAACATAACCTTTCCTGGATTTGCCACAGAACACGTGTGACTGTATTATGAAAATGATGTTAATGCTCAATTTTCCATTCCAAAAATTCTGGAACTGCATTGAGCAGCTACACCATTCTCAGAAATATTTTTAACTTGACCCATGATTCCAGTTGCTGCATCAAAAGGTAATGACACGAATATAATGTGATGGATTTCATAATATGCACTGCTATTTATATCATCCCAGAGGCTGCCATCCAAACCCCTTTTGTTATTTATTATCACGACCACAAATTCTTTGATAGCATTCATGGTTTCACACCTAAAATTAAATGCAAGATCCAGATTGCAAAGAAACTACTTCGCATTGTACTCCAAAGTGGATATTCAGAACAAAACATAAGTGCCATTATCTGAATTTCCAAAATAAATATTACTTTAAAATAAAATGGAACAGCACCAGACAGCATGCATTCTTATGGTTCGAGATTACTGTTGACTGCATCATTCCAAGCAAACAAATTACAATACAACAAATATCCCCATATATATGTATATATTTAAACAATACTATCTATATAAACGAGAAACTATTCTCAAAGCCCAAAGTAAAAGAAAAGCATGTTAATTTTAGATGCCAAAAATTGTATCAAACTTGAGTTTGTCAAAACCCATTCAATTCCCAAGAGAAATTGCATACCTTTGTTCTCATCTCTACATGGACAGGGGATGAATATGTCATGTTCCGCAACCGAGCCTCTGCAGGTTTCAGTTTCAGTTTCTTTCCTTCCTTGGTGCAGTAGGAAGGTTGCTCCACTGTGACCTTGCCAAAAGAAATGCGTGCATGGTACCATAACCCATCTTGTGTTCTTTTTTGTGGGTTATAATCAGGCTCTATTTCAAACTCCCCTAGATCATCAAACATTCTTTGCAACCCATTACTCATAAAGTCATTGAATGAATTTAGTTGATGACTAATCAATCCCCATTCATTAAAAAATGCTTTGGAAGCATCTATACAGAAGGTGTTTAATTCCTGTTCAGGAGGTTCATTTTGAATATCGTACTCATCATCTTCCCAGGTGCAACCTTCTATTTCTTCTTCAATGGTAACTACATTCATGCTGCTTTCCAATCCTTGCATTTCATCTGCAATATCCATATTCATGGTGCTTGCAGGTTCATTTGTTTTGTTAGCAACATTTGCTACATTCAAATTGCTTCGTCGGCCATCCATTGCCTCCACAATAGTCACATCCTGCTCAGTAGAACGGCTGTGTCTAACCTCTGATATATCCATCTGGGTTGCAGAGTCCTCCAATTTTTCCTCCACAACAAATACTACATCATCCTCACTAGCACTATCATCTGTTTCATCTAGAATATCAATGACATCTATCTTTCTAGTAGAACTTCCAACTTCTTCTACATTATCCATTTCATCCATATCCTTGTCTTCAGCTGCAACTGCAAAACTCATTTCACCTGTGTAATCTTACCCTGAAATCATATCATGCACTGTGAAGCATGTGTGATGTTTTCATTGTTTGGAGAGATGAAGCTGTTAACTGCACAAAAATAATAACACAGATGACTGCATATAAATTCCAACAGGTAAGAGAACAAGAAAAAGAAATCCAAATGACAGGCAGGACCTCATCAATATCAAAATCAACATATGCAATACAAAAAAAGATCTTGAACTAAGTTTTCTAGTGAATGGAACTTCCCAAGTGCTTATATCCATTTGAGCACATGCTTTAATGTTTTTCTCATGAGAGAAATTTTAAAGCTCTTCAGTAGTGTGGTTGTCATGTAACTATTTCCCTTAACTGAATACTTCAACATTTTTCCTAAAATCTATGGTAAGCAGTCGGTGTCATATTTAGGGTTTTTCATTGAAAAGCCACTAATACACAACCAAGTTGTTATGAAGTACTCCTCTAAAACCAACACAATACAGGATTCAAAACTAAGAGCTACGCTCTGAGAACTAACTTTCAACAAACATTGGACGGCAAACTTGTAGGACTGTATTTCATCTGAATTCACATTTTGCACTTGTACATTTCATTAATAACTATGGCTCTTCCCGCTACCTGAAATGATTTCAGAAAAGCATTCAATTATAATATCATGGTCGTGTCTGCTACCCACCAAAAGTGGGTGACCCCATAGGAGAATTTTTTCTCCCATCATCTCTTCCACCAGCCAACAGCCCTGGACAGCCACTACTAGCTGATTACGATATGCCATTCATATCTCCGCCATCTGCATCAGTTATATGTTTCCTCGCCTATTTGGCAAGAGCACATGTTGGAATGTGGGCTTCCAATCAAAAGATACTTTATTCATTTTGCAATCGCATGCTTATGCTTGTTTGTATTTGGGTGTTTGACATGGATTATTGGGTAACCTGGAAGGAAGGCGGGTTTTGACCGTGATCTTTTTCCTTCACCTTAAATGGGTGGTTAATCTTTCATCCTCGTCCAATGGGACCTCCCCTAATGCCCCAACGGGTATAGGAGGGGCACTACTTGGGAAACCCCAATTGAGATAGCATAGTCTCATCTCTCCCTATTCCATACTAACCAATTTCCATCTTAGATTATAAACCCCACATTCCACCTCCTTCGGATTCACCTAACCATTGGTTCTTTGGGATTTGGCACCATACATCCTCATACTTGGGTAGGACCCGAAACTTTGCCCTACGAGGTTTACGCAGCTAAAAGAACCAGAAAAAGCATATGATGGCCACAAGAAAAAAAAAAAACAAAGAACAAAATACAAAATGAAAAAGATGGTCAAGACATACACATTAACATGTGGGCAAAACCCTAGCTTGAGCTATACCTCACTCATTATGGCCATGACCCAATTCATGAGCACATGTTGCTCTTCATATTATGAGAAGGAATCCTTGCATGTCCCAACCCCTGATGGTTAATGAGTTGCCTCATCATTAAGGGGGCAATAACCGCTACAAAGCAAGCCCTAGCCCTTTGAGCTACAAGTAGTAATACAAAGAAAAATCAAGAGGGGTCGAAAAATAAAGGCCAAGTTAGTAACTCATGCTTCCACAATTGCTCCCTCCCCACATCTATACACTCAAGATGAGAAGCCCATCATTGTTGGTCCCTTTGACCATGGCACTTGGCCATGAATTCTTCTCCCCTTTGTTCCATCATTATTCACACAACACCAATCAATTGAAGGGAGGAGAAAGGACATGCCGCTTCCCCTTGGGCGTTGGAAACACCTAATAGGGTGCTCTATTAACCACTCCTACCTAGGGAGGTAACACCATTGTGAGTTCAAAGCCTTTATTTTAGAAGGGGAGCCTTATTTGAAATGTCAGATTGCCCATTACTTTCAAGCTTGGTTCACTTAGATGAAAAAATGATTAAATGTACCTAATGATGTAGTTGCTAGCATTGGACATTGTGTGTAATTGTCAAATGGTTCCACAATCATGGCTTGGAAACTTAACTGGGGCCCGGGTCTTCCGAAGAAGCATATTCACACCCACAGGTGAGGCGTTGAGAGCCATGGGACTCCAAGCAAGAGCAAAGCATCATAGGCACCTCGAGCACACACAACCTTCCAGTACCTTGCCCTACATTGATGACTTTTATGGGATGATGCACCTGGACCCAGCATATCCCAGGCAACTTAACACTATTGGAGGGATGGTAATTGATTTAGGGCCTAAAGGAGGATGGTCTCACCCTTTGAGACATGGGAGGGCTAGAACCACCTTGAAAGCCCACAACGTTGGAGCAGAGAGAGGCATTTTGACCACCCAGAGACCCATAACACCACATTTTGACCCCTAAGATGCAATTTGGGGCCCATAAAGAGAGATTCACTGAAATGTGATGGCCAACCTATCATCATTCAACACTCTTGTAGAACCGGTGCTCGTTTATGGCCCTGGGTAGTCCCTTTACCCATGCAGACTTGACTTTATACTAAAAAAACTATATTTCAAATTCCATACGTGACTCTGCCCACACAAAAACGTGTACATACGCGGGTCCCAGAACACTATACTTGCGTATACATTTTTAGATATGAAAAAATAAAATAAAATTCTATTTTTTCGGGCAAGGTTTACGGGCTTTATTGAGAGCCCACCTACAGGAGTTTGTGGTCTAACTGAAACAACTAATTTGAGGTGGTATATATACACCCCTTGGGTAGGCCTAATTGATAAGAGAAGAGAGATATCGACATTATACTCTATTTCCCCCAATATCAAGTCTTCTTTTCCCGTGCCTCCTACACTCCCAATCTTTAGGAAAACCTGGTTTCCTTTACAGAGATGCTTAACCTCCTTATCTAGCATCTTCTTGCACCTATTAGAGAGGTTATGTTCGTGGCTCAGGCTGGACGGACCAAGAGGAAGGCTTTGTCAGTGCCTTTGGCCTGGATTAGGTTGTATCTATCATGCACTTACTATTCCTAATCAATAAAAAAGTTCATGTATTGTTCATGATATATGTTGTCATCTTATGAATGATAGTCTGAATTGTTATATATGATGATCTAACATATTCTTATGCATGCACATTGAATTATATATTATGTATATGCTTATGTGATTGATTTGTAGGTCTGCACATCTTGGAGGACGCAGAGGGTTTGGACCCTACAGGAACATCTTCAAATGTAAGACCCTCGGGCATGTCTCTAAGTCCAACTTTGATAATTCAAATGTTTGGCATGCTCGATTAAGTTTCTTTGTTGATTGTTTTATCTTGCTCTGTTGAGGTTTTCAACCATTGCCTTAGGGAACTTTTCCCGCCAACAAACCTTCAAATCATCATTTTAGAGGGCTTATACACTTCACTTGGCACCCTTAACCATGAATGCATGCACTAAAGTAAGCTACGCATGAATGACAACAGCGAGATCAACCTTGGTAGTTTGGAGATTTCTGTGGTGCAATTTTTGGGATTGAGAGATCGAAAAGACCACAGTCTACATTTTTAATTCTACGTTTCCAGTCTAGAACAAGACTCATCTTCAGGATTGAATCTACAAAGAAGAGAAAAGATGGAGGTTATAAATATGAGATGCAACGCGGTTAGGGTTGGGGAGCCGACTAGTCAAAGGAAATTTTTTATTTAATTAGAAATTTTATTTTAATTTATTCTTTGACTTTAGAAGTATATGTTTTTGTTTTCACGCTTAATTAATAAGTTCTAATTTTATTTAATTATAGTTCTTTAATGACTTTTAGTATAGAATTAATTTTTCACTATAATAATTATTTGAATTTTGATTTTTACAAACTAATGTATTAGATTATGTTATTATATTTTAATATAGATCTTATTAATACCAATATTTTAATATAAATCTTATTAATACCATATTTTAATATAAATATTATTCATACCTATTTTAAATATATGACATTTTTAGTTAGAATAAAAGTATGATTTTAATAAACTAATGTATAAATGTTTAGCTTTATGTTAATGTATTTTAATATAAATTTTATTCATACCTAATTTAAGAGATCATGTTAATAGAAGATATAAGTAATATTAATTATGCATATGATATTAGTAATTATTATTATTAATATTACTAGGGTAACAAAGGGTTAAAGCCAAAGAAGGGAGGGGCAAATGAATGGAATCCCAGCAAAAGGGTGAATAAGAGGACAAGTTAATAAAAATTTTACTTGGGTGAAGTATGAGAGGGTGATAGCGAAATTGAGAAGAAGAGGGAAAATGTGATAAAACATTCACGGGAGAGATTGATAAAGAGGGGCAAGGGGAGGAGAAGAGGGGTTGATAAAGAGTGGTAAGGATGATAAGAAAGGGGAAAACATCTTTATTCCTTGGTATCGCAAGAGAGAAGGGAAATCCAATTTTTGCTAATTTCTAAGCCTCCATCCCTATTGAGGTTGTGAGGGTGTTTGATGATTTCAGGGACCTCCCTAACTTTCGTTTAAAATGATGTTTTTCATTGGCAATGACCTTAGCGTCTTCAAGGCAAATGTGGTGGCTGGTCTTACGTGCATTAATAATAATTACTAATACCATATGCATAATTACTATTACTTATATCTTCTAATAAAATGATCTTGTAAAATTTATATTAAAAAACATTAACATAAAGCTAATACATTAATACATTAGTTTCTTAAAATCATACTTCTATTCTAACTAAAAAAACGTCATATACTTAAAATAGGTATGAATAAGATTTATATTAAAATATGGCACTAATAAGATTTATATTAAAATATTGGTATTAATAAGATCTATATTAAAATATAGTAACACGATCTAATACATTAGTTTATAAAAATAAAAATTCAGATAATTATTATAGTGAAAAATTAATTCTATACTATAAGTCATAAAAGAACTATAATTAAATTAAAATAAAACTTATTAATTAAGTGTGAAAACAAAAACATATACTTCTAAAGTCAAAGAATAAATTAAAATAAAAATTCTAATTAAATAAAAAAAAATCCTTTGACTGGTCGGCTCCCGAACCCTAACTGTGTTGCATCTCATATTTATAATCTCCATTTTTTCTCTTCTTTGTAGATTCAGTCCTGAAGATAAGTCTTGTTCTAGACTCAAAACGTAGACTTAAAAATGCAAACTGTGGAATTTCCAATCTCTCAATCCCATAGATCAACCTTACGGATGACACGCGTGGCTAGATTTATGAGTTTGTGTCTTGGCTACTAGGTCGGCTTGTGACCTAGCTTGTGGTTGTAGCATTATTTCACTGTTTTGAGAGGTATTAGGCTAAATTACGCATTCGAATTTCTAACTCCTCATATAAGCAGAGGAGACTTTCAATGTAGCAAATGACCATCACAACTTGTGTGATTCGACCAACTTGTGTGATTTGACCTCTTGACATAATTTGGCCTACTTTTCTTATGGAGAATTTGGATCTATCAATGCATTTTGACATTTGGAGTTCATTTGTTTTTTGGAGCTATTCTTCTCATTAAATGGATGGATTCTATTCGCATGTTATCTTGTTAGTGTACCTATTGTTGAATATCTATTTGCTATATGTCTAATGCATGCAATATGTTGAATCTAGGGTTTGTTATTTATGCCCTAATTTGTTGAAACTTTATTGAATGTTATCTAGATGTCACTATTGCATGCATTACTCATGAATAACATGTGAATAAATATCCTAGCCGTGATCTTTTACTAGCTCTCCCACTAAAATTCCATTATCCATTGCATAGATAATTACTTGAATTTTGGTTCTAGGGCATCAAGATTTCGCCGTCGGAAACTTTTTGTCTGTCCTATCAAATCATAGACTCCATACTCCCAGGAATTAAGGGACAGATACATTTTGTTGGTCATCAAACACAGTTCTTATCCATGAACTCTTCTCTCTTTAATTCGGTCTCGTTGAGGCCAAGCTCACTAACAAGGGCTTGGTGTGAATCATGTTCGAAATATTGGGGGTGAGGAATCAATGTTTCTTAGCAATTAGCAATTTATTAATCTTTTCAGAGCATTAGTTAATCTTCAACAGTATTTAACATTAACCAGTATCAAACAGCAAAAACAGTAAACAACGCCATTCAACAATGCACAATAATCAAGACAATGTAGACAGAGATTTTTAGGTGGAAAACCCCCTCCGGGTCAAAAACCACCAAACGCTTCTTAATATTTGTCTTCTTATTCAAAAGAATAACTACATCAAGTTTTCAGCTCCAACCCGTAGGATGCTCCAACACCCTGTTTACCAACTGCAACTAGGAGGACATTCCAACGCCATAGATATCAAGCTCCAACCTGGTGGATGCCCCAAAATCCTGTGTACCAGCCACAACTGGACGGACACTCCAACACCCTCTACAGGCTCCAACCTGCCTTAGCACCACCCTACTGCCCTGAAATGTTCTCAGGCTCCAACCTGAAGGTGCCTCCAATCACCTGCCTTGCACCTATTGAAAAATGTAACTAGGTTCGGTCTTCATTATTGTACTTGTCAAATGTAATATATTGGTCAAAAGAAAGTGAAGAATTTTATTGAATTGACTTGTTAAAACTTAAAGCATGGGTTTCATTCTTAAGTCAATTATAGGTCAAGCCTCTGTTGTACGCTTTAGGTTATTGTCAAATTCATTTATTGTGTGGTCAAAGACTCCTCCATCAAGTCATCCTCTTCAGTAAAATGTCATTGCTCGGCCTCTTCATCAAAGTCTTCAAGTCGGCTTCCCTCAATATATTCATGTCGGCGTAATATAAGCACGCATATCTTCATATGATCATGTTGGCCTAATTTCAATAGGAATCAACTATATAAAGGAGCATGGACTTCGAATAAATCACAGACAAGCAAGTTCGGATATATTTCAGAGGTAGTGTTTTGGTACTACTGCAAGATAGGAGTTCAGATATATCACAGAGATGCTCACAACAAAGAAGATTTCTATAAATCTCATAGGAACAGTCTCGGTGCTATCTCCTCTCCATGAAATATCAGGAAGAAGGTTTCAGTGCTTTCTTAGGAGAAGATTTTGGTGCCATCACAATAAAGGTCTTGGTGTCTCCACAGAGATAAGATCTCATGTCATGACAATGATGAGGTTTCGGTGGAATAAAAGTAAGGAGATCTCGATGTTATGACAGCGATAAGGATGATGTCTCAATGCAAATACAATGACAAGTATTCAATGCAATCACAGTGAAAGAAGGATGACTTGATGGAGGGAGTCTAGACTAGTTTGGAAGGGTCATGGTCGTCTTTTCTTGAATCTAATGAAGGAAGAATTTTGTGACTGGATTTCCCCTCGAGGAGGGTTTTGCCCGAGCTGTGTGTCTATATCTTGTGTTCTATTTTATTTGTTGCTTGGCATTAATCTTGATGATAAGAAAAGATAACCAAGAGATCAAATACTAATAATGAAAATATCACAAGTTAATGTCATGAAGAGGAAAATCGTTTTAACTACCACCTATATGGATTTTCAAACAGCACCACCCTACCACCCTAAAGAGTCGACGGACCACGTTTCATAATTTTCAAACTATATCCCCTTGTGCTCTTAATCAATATACGAAAGTTGTAATAAAGATTATGTTGCTCTGCTCAATAAGAATATCACTAACAAGTCCTAGCAACCACACTGCTCAACAGTACATCATTTGACCACTACACTATCATACTTCAACCACTATTCACTGAACCAACATCTGCTCAATCACAATGCCAATCCAACCACTGCTCAATCTGCACATCAAACTGACAATCTGATTTTGCTTCAGTTGTACTATCAATCTTGGTTGTACCAAAACCACATCAAATCACCGTCGTGTAATAAATGACAATCCGATCTCTGTATCAATCAATCTTGTACTCAGGCTCGTATAGGTCAATGCCATTGTACTACAGCTCACGAACGAATATGTGCTTAAAGGCTCATGGGGCAGTTAACCCAATCACTGTGCCAAGTTGTTAACGCTGCTATAAATATCGAGCACTAATGTACAATGATGGCACAATCCAAAGGTGCCTTAGGTCATCCCTCTGACTTGCTTGTAATGCTCTCAAACTTTGCCCAAGGAGGGTTGCTAGCATATGTCTTATAGTTGCTCAAATAATCAATGTCCCAGTGTTGTGTAATGTCATTGATGTGTCATCACTTATTGTTCTCATGTAATATAAAGCATGTCACTGACACACTGAAAATGTCATGTCAACGTCCTTATCTAGTTGTTGCAATCTGAAGATAAGACAATGAGAGCCTTGTACATATACTGCTACTATCATAAGGTCATTATCAATGAAATCATGTCACTATCAAAATCATCAAAGATTGTTGCATGCTATGTAATAGATCACTTCAAGTTCCTATGCTTCTCACTATATAAAGGTGAAGCCTTTTAACTGCTTCTATTAGTGTACTATCACTATCTGGCATAAATCAAGTCTCGAGATTACTGTTATAGTCATCAAGGAGCACAGATAGTTATATCAAGGTAGAGAGTCATAAATCATTGTTACTAGGAAAATTTGTCACCTTCTACAAAAACCTTTCTCAAAATATATTGCTACTTGTCACTGTTAGTGTCCCTGTAAATGATGAAAACCCTTCATCATGAACTGTGTAGATTTTTAAATTCTCATTGTGATTGAATATGAAATGGCAGTACTTTGTTTTGTTTATAACATCATGATGCTTTTACTTAATGTTGTTGCCTCTCGACTTGCAAAGATGACTCCAATTATTTTGAGTATAACTACAAGATATGCCTTGAACTGTAATGCTTTGAGCTAAAACAAGGGGACCTCTTGGCAAAGGTGTCTTTACATATGTCACTTTCAAGCCTGTATATCTATGTGTGTTCCTCTTATTTTAGGTCCAAACGATATCAAGATATAGTGCAACGGTTATACGATAGATGACCTAGAAATGACTAGACACTTGTTGTTTGATGTTCCTTAAATTTTTAACCTAAAGCTTCAAGTCCAATTCCTATAAGTTGTGCCCTAAGTCTGAAATAAGTCCTCCTATTTTTTGGTGTATAGAGGTACTGACCTAGAGACCAAATCTCAGAGGTCTACAACAGAGAAAGGTGCCCTAATGAGGCCAAATATGAGGTCTTCTATTTGCAATAAGAGAATAGCAGAGCAAATCCAAAACCAAAAACAAAATTGCAATACAAATGAGACTTGAATTCAATCTATAATTTTTTCCCTAAAAGAGCACCGAAAAGCTACAATAAGACCTACTCCTACACTCTAACTTCAAGTGAATTCCAACCAGAATTTGACAGGGAATGACTAGCTTTGATCCAAAATAATGTATGCTCTGCAACAAAAAGGATGAAAGACGAATCCTAGAGCCCAACAAAAATTACAAGAAAACCCCCAAACAAAGACAACACAAACCAGATAACTAATGGTAATGAAAACTTTTGCAAAAGAAAGGTTACTAGCTGAATTTTAAAGCCAAGGGAAAAATTGCATTATTGTTCTTCTTTTACCACAAGTCCGAAGGTATTAGTAACAAGGTTGAGATAAACATTGGAAGCAGATTCAGACTTTCTTTAAAACTGACTTTACTTAAAGACCGAATGTCGTAAGGTGGTAATTTGTGAGCTTGTTATCTTTCCTTTAATCAACGATACCTTCGCTCTCTTTGCAATACCCTTCAACAAGAATGAACCTTCAAGAAACCACCCAAGCATGATAGACAAACCCTAACTCACTGAGATTTCTTCACTATTTTCCTCGAGGGTCTGAATATTCTGCCTCAATAGGTCGAGAAATTTAAGAGGTACATATCTAAGATCGTGCAATGAAGTTTTTTTTTTTTTTTTTTTTTTTTAGGCAAGGTATAACATCTCATATTTATAGACCTAAAAGGGGCTCCATAAAATGAATGTTGGAGTTCTTCATCAAATTAGACGTCGAAGGTTTCAGGCAATTCATTAAAATTTAAAACCTTTAAGAAGAATGAAATTAAAATAATAAATAACATTAATTTATTAGAATTAAAGTTACAATTAATATTTAATTTTAATATGTTTCCCTTTTCTTTTAGTTTTAATTTCAATTTTAATTCTAATTTTTATTTTAATTATCCTTTGACCATGATATTAAACTTATTCAATTTTGCTTTGACCTTTGACTCGACCAAAGTGAAGGAGCAATATCACCACGTCATGGGTTTTTAACCCATTTACTGGGATGTTCAACTTCAAACGTAAATATCTCTTAAACCAGGAGGCCTCTCAAGGCGTGCCACATACCACTGAAAACATCTTGACGAGGAGAATCTAATGTCGAGGATCTCCAAGGAAAACTCAATGATTTACTATAGAAACCTTCGACAAGTTCGGGTTACACCTCAATCCAGGGACCCAAAACTAGAACTTAGGGTTTCCAGCCATCGAACAGTGGAGCTTCCAACTTGATGTAATCCAAACAAATATAAGAGCGTTCATAAACGGTTTGTCATCAATCATTGGTGTTTAGTCAAAGTCAAACCCCGCGGTTGACATCAATGACAACACCATTCAACAAATCTCTACACGAGAATATTTTTGGCAATTAAGAGCCTAGACATCAAGAGGAGTGTATTTGCCACAAAATTTCTTCTTTTGGTAGGCATCCACTATTGTCGAAGTTGTCATTCATGGCAAAGCGTGTTAAAGGAACCTTCTTGTGTTGGTCATTGTGTAATATGAAGCAGTTGCTTGTAAGCCACAGTTGAAGAGATGCAATGATGTCAAAGAGAGCAGCGTTCTTGTGTCATTTGAAGCAATGTTCCACCAAGGTTCCAGGACGAGGGGGCAAGGGAGCGTGGATATGCGGGAGCGGCCTATGCAAAAGCTCCCCACCAATTTTCAGGAAATGTGGGGGGACGTCAAGGTCTTACAAACTTATAAATATGAAATATAATTTATAAATTGAGTCCACTATGACAATTGGGTTTGAATTGAAAAGCTGCAAATCATGATCATTGATATGAATATCATTATCTAATATTATATAAATTTAAAATTCTAATTTATAATCATACATCATACATTATGATTAAAGTTTAGACCATATTGATGTTCCACTTCCTACAATGAACATTGAATACTGAACAGTGAATATTGACATAAAATTATAAAAGTCAAGTCTGATACATCATACATCAAGAGTCAAAATTTTATAGAATTATAAAAGACTAAAGTTAAGTCTGATACATCAAGAGTCAAAATTTTATAGAGTCAAAATAACATAAGAACATCAACATATCAAAAGATAAACGAGCATAGTTTTGCTCAAGCCTCAAGGTAATACCCCGCTAGTCTCTGCATCCAGCTGCTACATGAATAAATCAGAATCAACCATATCACCATCTAAATTTCAATCACTAGCATTCTCAAACATGCTAAGTGGCACACCAACCAACCCCATCTGTCTCTCATCAAGTGTATCCTCCATATCTACCTATGCATCATCCTCTGGATCAACACTGGTCTGTTCAAATACTCAAGTGTCTTCCTATGCTCAAGACATAGGGCACTGTGCACAACAACTAACTTCCCCGCTCTTTTAGAGGTAAGCTTGTTCCTCTTGATAGAGTGGATGAAGCTATATGTGGACCAATTCCTCTCTGCTACAGAGGAACTAGGAACGTCTTGCGAATGGACTGAGGGGCCAGAGCGAATAATGAACTAAATTTAAAAAAAAAATGAATTGAAACCCCAAAGTATTAAAACTAATGTTAAGATTTAATTATAAACAAAAGTCTATTTAAAAAAATCAAGCCCCTCGACCCCCCACGTCTCCCCCCTGACCCCTCATGACCCCCTTTTCGGAAACGACCCCTCAGCACAAGGAAATGACCCCCTGGCACATTCCCTTGCGTACCCTGTCTTTTGGGAGCGTGGGGAAACGACCCCATCTCGTCCCCAAGTCCCCGAAGCACGGGGGAGCTAGGAAACTAGACCCCTAAGGGGGGGGCAAGTCTCCATGGAACACTGATTTGAAGGCTTCTTGCTCTCACGATGTAATTCTTGTTCACATGGTTCAATTCCTGCTCATATGTTCATTGATAGTACGCTCAGTTTAGTGTGGGTGTCCAATGAGTGATACAAAACAAAGGTATGGCCTTGGGGATTGATATTCAAAGGTAGTCAGAATTACAAGTATTCATCATTAATATTGTTGAGTATGTATTGTTGTCCCTATGTATGTATTGTTGACCATGTAAAATTGTTGATCATGTAAAATTGTTAGTGAGTTGAAGCTTGTTGGAGGTATGGTCTTGCCACAAGTTGAGATGTTGTGATGTAAATGCTTGGCATTTCTTGGTCCTTGGATTATGTTGATTTCTGATAGCTTGGGAGGTACTCCAAGCCCTAGGGTTCGAGGTTTGGAGGCTGGAGCCCCACAATAGGGCATTCTGGGCTTGTAACCTAAGGTTGGGGTTTTGCACCCATTGATGTTTGGGCCAAAACCATGGATCAAGATAATATAGGACTATGAGAAGAATCCAACACATAAAGAATTATCAAAATACGAGCTGTCCTTAATGAGATATGAATTTTTTTAGTGTTGTGGGGTTTTTTGTGACACTCTAGTCATGTAGGCTTGAGTTGGTGAAGTGCCAAAAGGCACGTTGGAGCCCACACCTATGCAATTCGTTGGAGCCATCCTTTAGTGTATAAAAAGCAATGTTGTTAAAAGCGCGAGCGGGATTAAATCGGCACGGGGAACGAATCGGAAAAAATCGGAAAAATCGGGAAAAAATCGTTTGGTACAAAAATATTCTTTTTTTTTCATCTTTTTTCAATTTTTCATTATAAATCGCGCTGCCCCGTCAGCTTGAGCTTTTTTCCTAAAAAAGCGCGCTTTTTCCCAAAAAAGCGGCAAAAAAAATTTAGCCCGCTTTTTTCTTATAAAAAGCGCGATTAAATCGGGCTAGGGAAAAACAATTTAATCGCGCTTTTAACAACACTGATAAAAAGGAGGTGAGTTGAGGATCATTTTATCATCCAAGAGTGCAATACAAGGGCAGCAAAGGAGTGAAGAAGAAACTCGTGTAAGGGAAGAAGAGACCTTTTGTTTGGCTGCAAGTTAGGAGGCACTTCAACTAAGGAGAAAAGGCTAGTTTTGTGGGTTCTCTGTTTTGTGCAGGTCGTAAGCATGGAGGTTGTTGTGCATAGGCTGCAGGCCCTAAAAACTATGTTGCAAATAAAAAATCTATGAGAGGTTATACAATCAACATTTTCTAATTCTCCACCAAGATTATGATATGAGGTACAAATGAACAATCTATGATAGGTTAGACAATCAACATTTTCTAATATGTTGGCTTTAATAAAATGAAATCTATTTGCTTACCATTACACCGTAATAGAGCTAATGATAAGAAAAATATAATGTTGGCCAACGAACTAGCTCAGACCAGTTCAAACATAACTTTCAACAATATATTCCATTAGATAGGTGTTAGTCCCAAAGGAAATGAATCAACCTCTCATGCATTTCCCCTTATGGTTCTTGTTACCCACCAAAATGGGTAACACCATAAGATTAAGTTTTTCTCCTATAATTGATTACTAGTCGATCAGTCGAACAGCCAGCATCCCCTCCCATCCACCAGTAGATGATGTTATTCCATCTGCCTCTATTGCTTGCATCAACCATGAGCCTCTCACCCATTTAGCATTAGCACTTGGATGAAGGTAGGCTACTATTCAAAAGATAGTTTGATCATTTTACAATTGGGTGCTTATGCTTTGTTTGTTTTGGGCATTCAGTATGGATGTTTGAGATACCATAAAAAGATGCCCTATTGGTGGGCTCCAGTATTGCAGCAATAATGCTACAACTCCTGAGACTCCCTTCTTTACTTTTATCAACCCGGTAGTTCATAACAAACTTGGAAGCGACGGTGTTGTATGCACAAGTACTAGCTCTTCCCGCGGCTATCACTTGGTCAGCTGGCACAAGTCCGCTAAAAGCTTAAGCCAACTTCTATGAGCTATAAGAAGAAGCTTTTTAACTGATGGACGAAAGCTAACTCAAAGGAAGCTAATCTACTTGCAGAAAGAAACTGAAAAGCTGAAAGGAAATGCAAACCCTAGCAAACCCTAATTTTACCAGCTAGCCCTACAGATGTGAAAAAGAGGATGCAAGCTACTGAAAGAGATGCCATTGACTCCTAGGAAGGTAAAATGCATGTGTTTAAGCTACTATAGTAAAATCTGAAGAAAACATCTTTTTGTATTTTTAACTAAGTTGTCAGATTTATCATGCATGTGCTTTCACTGTTTTTGACTGTGCAGAGGTGGATTGGCGAGAGAAAATGCTTGCAGGAGGTTGGGAAGGTTCAAAGAGGGCCTAAGGGGTCCCTAACACCCTTCCAGAGAGTTTCACAGAGTTTGGCTATCAAGAAACCGCTTTCGTGAGCTTCTGCAGGAAGTCTGCAAGGGTTCTACAGGATGTTCTGGAATTTCTACAGGATGTTCTGTAATTTTCTACAGGATGTTCAGAAAGGGGATTTTGGAGGATTGATGGAGGAAGAAAGGTGAAGGAGTGAGTATGGAGGTGAGATAGGGGTGTGATGAGGTTCAAGACTTGGTGAATGGAGTTGTGGAGTGATGAGGATGGTTGGATTTGTTCAAGGAGGGATAGAACAATGTTGCACAAAAGTATGGGAATTAGGGCGAAGCGAGCGATTATGGCAAATGTAAGGCAAGGACCCAAAGTAGAGGATAGAGCATGTGGGATTGATGCAGTATGGGCAGATAGAGAAGGATTACAGGTGCTCTGCAAGTTATTTTTCAAATGGAACAAACAAGGACTTGGAAAATCAAAGACCTAGTTACATTAGCCTATTCTGACCTAGATAACAGCAAAGAAATGGAACAAAAGTCTATTTGCAACAAAATCATGTGAAGTAACTATGCAACTAAGCAATCATAAACCTAAGCATACAACCAAAACTGGTATCAACTTCTGCAAATGAGAATCTAACACTAATAATTGCATGGTGAAGCAAAGAGAGTGTTTTTGGTGGCAGCAAGGTCACCTTGGTCCCAGCTCATGATTCCACTGAGGGAGAGGTGAGATCCAAGGTGCTTGATAGCCTTTTTCTGAAGATCTTCCCTGTGATTAACCTATCAACTAAATCTGGACATGAAAAAGCCTTTAACCATCAACTATGATCTAAGTAACCAAGCAAGATTCTATTCTACTTAACAGAAATTATTTGCAAAGACATAAAAAGCAAATAACAGTACACAAAGGAAGCCTTGGCACTTGGGTTGGGCCCAACCCCAAGAGCTATAGGCTCCAAAGAAAAACTCAGAACTGATGCCAAATAGATCTACTTTCCATTACTCAGAAATAATCATGTCACAAGAAAGTTATACAACAGCAGCTACAAAATGAGCTGAGAAAATAACAGCACTATAGTGCAAAATACAACAGTCCAAAAAGTAACCTACGAAGGCTGGAAGCCTTCCTATTTATGCTTACGAGGGTCTCCAACAGCCCTCCTTAACTCAAGGGGCTCGGCTGCTCAAACTACCAATGATCAGCCACTTCACACAGGACTGCTCGGCTGCCCTTGGGAACCCTTTTCGGTGGCCTGCTAAACTCCGAGCTGAGGGGTGGAGATTTTGAGGAAGGGCCTTTTAATGCAAGAGACACCCTTCCTACGAATCCTCACCCTTGTTCCTTCATGCTCAGTTGTCATTTGCCTCATAATTGCTTGGCCTTGGTCCAAAATTTGTCCAAAAATCTGCATTAACAACGTGTTAGCCTTCTTGGTCAAGGTACTATCCTCATTCGTTCAACTAACATAAATATACTCAAAAAACATGCATAAACTATGAAAAATGGTGGATTGACAAAGAACAACTAGGGAAAACGAGCCCAATAAGTTACCCAATTCTGGGGCTCATCACCTATGGCATTAGATTTCTTAAACATAATGCATATTAAGCATCTGCCGACTTTTAGGCAAGTCCATGGGTTGCTTCTCTGATGTGACACACTGGACTCTAAATATGCTAGGACTTTGATTTATCCAAATATCGAGTTGTTCTCGACCATCAGATGCATCAAACCTCTTCCGTTTTCTCTTCTTCTTTTTACTTTTGCTTCCGACAGGTTGTGATGTTGATGATGCAACGAGTGTAGCCTTTTTGCCTTGATGCTCAGAGGTAAAATTTCAAGTATTTGAGGCATGCCTGATCTTATTTTGAATATATTCTGTCAAAGGTGACACATAAGTCTTGTTACCACTCAAACTAGCAGGGGACCTAAAGGGGATTCCTAAAGCGAAAATGCTAGGCCAAGGGCAACAAATGGAGACTTAGCCCATTGTCACCTAAGCTAAGGCTCCCTTCTATTTGTGGACTTTCACCGATGGAAGGAGCCCTAGCATATTAAGGAGTCACCTATGAAGGATAAATCAATGAATGGATACGAGTGAGCCAAATAATCCCTTTCACAAAAGATCTTAAAGGATGGAGCTTGCTTGCTTTCTAAGCAAGGTACAATGTCTTCTAGGGAAAGGAAGGGAGGATTTGAGGGTTAGGTTTATGGGATATGACTTGTGAAGGAGTTTCCCAATCCCTAAAATCCTTGTTGAAATTGGTATCCCGGATGGTTCTTGAAGAATTGTTTTTTCAAAGGAACAAGACCACACGGGACCAAGTGGAACCAGTCTAATGCAAGAGGAAAGAGTATGGCAACTAATGATGTTCTTACCCTAGACAAGGTGGGGGAAAAGATCAAAGAAAGAATTTTCACTTCAAGGTGATCAATTGATTCTGTAAGCTACTAGCCTTGGGGATGCTAGGGCAAAGTTTGATCTCAGAGCTAGGGCTTGGCTTTTCTCCCAACTCCACTGTGGGAATGGCTTCAAAATTAGAGGAGTCCTTGAGGAGACACCAACGCAAGAGACCCTATGAGATCAAACTTTTTGGAGGGATAGTTTGTCGGGAAAATGATGCCCTAGGTGACCCAACTTGGCTAGACCTGGGAAAACGTGAAAAAAAAATGTGATTTTAGGCGACCACCTCTTGGTAGATTATTGCCTTAGTCTTGGGAGAATGGGGTCTATGATGAATATGAGTAAGGGTCTTTGGTTCTTGGTCAAGGAGGCCTCAAGAATACTTCGATAGCCTTCTAGGTCAAAGAGAAGCAATCTTGCAGCTTTTATACTTCGATGTGGAAAGGAGATGGCTTATAAAGGTCAATTCATTGATACAATTACCCCTAGGAGATTTTGTTCACATTACATGGCCCATACATTGAGAAATGCTATAATAGAGACAAAATTTCACAATTTTAAGCAGTAAATGCATGCAGCAATTAGCCCTAAAAATAGCGAAAATCCTAGTCCAATGTATATAACAAAGTAAAACGAGAATAACATTAAAAGCATGTACTAACTGTAACAGAATATATCCAACCATACACAATTGACAAAAGAGAAGTTCCAAGATAAGATAGATCAATATCCACACATCAAAATTCATCCATACAGCTCCAATTCATCCTCTAGAAAAGTGCGAAATTCTCAAAAGAGAAAAGATTCAATCCAAAGTTATGATGAGATAACTTGTATTTATACACTAAAGAGGAGTTTGAATTAACCTCCTTGGCCTAACTTTTGGTGACAATCCCACCAAACTAGCTCATAAATGAAAGAATAAGCCTCTCAAGAGTTCAAATAATAATCTATGCATGTCGTAGAGCCCCCTAAGAGGCCTAATGAGGTCCATGGGTGCCATAATGAAGAGTAGAACCCTCAACAGTGATGGACAAGGGGTTGGCCCCTTGTTTTCCAAACAATAAACCTGTGTTGCTCCCAATGGGTGTGGGGGCACATCAATAACCTCATGGGTCTCCAAAATGAGTCGAAGATGCTTGTAGATCATCTGCAAGGGCTTTGATGATGACGTAAGGGATACCACATCGTCCTACAAGTCCTAGATCAGCTACCAAGTGCATGATACATCTGTGGGGCCAACTAGGCAAAAATGAACCAAATGCATCTTCCTCGTCCAATGGGAGTATCTCGAGCATCTTTGACCATCCTCGGGGATCCATGGAGTGTTGTCTACCACTGTGGAGGCCCATGGCTACCAACGCACACCCTACATGTGCCATTGTAGCCCTCTAGAGGAATAGGACCCCGTATAAGGAGACCAAACCCAAGATGGAGACCATCTACAATCCTGCATAAGATCTAATGCGTCCCCTAGCCTTCCAGTACAACAAGTCATTAGAGAAATCGAGTAAATGAAATTACCAATCATGGACCACAAGTGGAGACTTTATAATGGCCTGCACTTCCATAATGGGCTTCAGGATGTGCCAATGTCTCCTAAACTCCAAATGGGGTTAACCAAGAATCCTATTAGGTGGTTTCTACTTCTAAAGGGGTAATATATTCAAGGTACCACCTTCAAAAGGTGTTGACATGTGACAAATAGGTGAATTAAATAGGGATGGGAGAAGGGGCAACCATGGGCCATATGCTGGGGTACAACGGTAGCTAATAAAAGGGAAACCCACACTTGGGTTTATAATGTATAGGAGGGAGCGATCGTGATGCATGAGGTGCCCCAACCTTGATTTTTCCACCCTTCTTTATATGCCCTTTGCCTTTTTTTTATTTTCTTTTATTAACTGCTCGAGGCTCAAGGGGTAAGTGCATGATGTAGAAGATATAGCAATGAATACCCCCCTTTAAGGTGGGCCAGTTCATTGCCCACCAGGGGTTGGGACAATCATCGATTCTTATATGATGAAGGAGGCTCATAGAACCTGTAGGAACAAGGGTGATGGCCATGATGATGGGGTAGAGCTCAAGTATTGCCTTTTTCCCATGTGCTAAATGTGTTTGTCCCGGCCATCTTTTGCATTTTGTGGTACATTTCCCTGTTGAATGTGGCCAAATATGATATTATCTTTCTTTTTAGCTGCATCAACCTCTAAGCATCATTCTAAGTCATGACCCAAGGTGTGGGCAAGGGGGAGGGGCAAGCCAACCCTATGTGGACCTAGTGGAGGAATGTGGACCCAAGTGGGAGAGATGATGAATGGGCTAATAATGAGTGGAAAGGGGGTAATATAAGCGAATAAGGGAGCAGGACCACGCAACCAAAATCAAGTTTCCCATGATATACCATCCCTAAAGCCAAATGGTCAGTAAAAGGAATCCCACAAGACTAGAATGCAAGGTTAATATCCAAACGGGGTCTAGAGGACAAGGGCATAGACCTAACCCATTCTTTCTGCCAAATTCCCCCATTAATCCATACCCAGAAGTGTCCATGACAAGCAAACTACAATACTCAATTACCACATGACAAGGCATACCTTAAGGTTCAGGAGGCCCACCTTCAAACATACGATCATGGCAAATGGGCAAGGGACCACATGGCTAGCTCAGGTGGCAGAGAAAAGGCACAATAAGCTAGTTGGTGGTTGCAAGGGGCTATTGGCTGTCGATTGAGGGCCATCTTGGAGAAAAAAATTCTCCTAGGGATATCACCCACAAAATGGTGGGTAACAAGTCCCACAAGTGTTATGATTGACCATAATAGCCTAGTCTTCCTCAGTCTCTTTTCCAACTATGCCACTTCCATATGGGAATCACTTCAATGGACTAGGGGGCTCATGCTTGTCCCCTGGATCCTTCGGTCTAAGATGGAGCTCCTAAACCTGTGCCTTTTCCATTATTTGCGGCCTATTCTAGAGAGTGATCTATTCAATTCTCATGGCATTCATTTGATTAGAATGTTAATTCTTCATAGCATTAATTTCCTTGGCATGATTTTCCTCCATGGTATCCATCATGTTCTAAAAGGTGATCGTCTGATTATACTTACTCCTAAGTAACCTCCATTGCATGTAACCTTTTTTCCATTGCACTCAACTCCTTAGCATGATCAGTAACTAATTTTGCATGATTAAGTTTCGTGGTCTAAATTACTTGCGCTTGATTCTTTATTACTGGCGTGTATTCTTGTCTCGTGATGGACATCTGATTAGAATGATTAACTTCTATGGCTTTAATCATTTGAGCTAACTCCTCGATACGATGCTTATCACTTTCCATTTCATCATCAAAATGATTAATTTGGTTACTAGTCCCCGCCTTTCCACTATCGAAGATTCTTCTTGCAATAGCACAAGTAGATTCATCATGAAAACTTTCACAATGTCTGCAATACGGCCACGATTGATCATTATTATTTTGCAGCTCATTCTCTTGAGACTTCTCCATATTAATTAGGCGATTCTTCATAGCAGTGACTTGATTTCTATGCTTAGCTTGCTTACTTTTAACGATTTGTGTTAATTCTTTAACCTAATTAATTGTCTTTTCCTCAATTTCTCTCTCTCGAATCTCAGACTCTCGAGATGCTTTTGTGTCCTTTTCTAAATTTTCAGCTAAGGTGTGAGCAGCACTTACATCAGCAGGTCTCCCGCACCTTAACTCATAAGAAGTGTCAGCGTCAAATGCATCCATATAATGGGACAAAAGAGACTTGTCTAGAGGTTTATAATCCTGAGATAATCCTCTAATAGCATCATTAAATCTTTTATTGAATTCATGCATTGTCTCACTTGTATCCCTTTTTACATTGTAAATGGCACAATGCAGATCTATTGATCTATTTGAGCACCATAACTATTTTTTAGGGCACTAACAATAGCTTGCAGAGAATCAAAAGAATTATTAGGAAAGTCATGAAACCAATCCATAGCATCATCTTCCAGAGAAAGGACAAGAAGTCGCATCTTGATGTCTTCATGATTATAACATGTAGAGTTGCACCACTTATTCATAGAAAGGCTAAATTTCTTGATATGATCATTAGCAATAATTACATTATTACCTACTTTCCATTTCATCATCAAAATGATTAATTTGGTTACTAGTCCCCACCTTTCCACTATCGAAGATTCTTCTTGCAATAGCACAAGTAGATTCATCATGAAAACTTTCACAATGTCTGCAATACGGCCACAATTGATCATTATTATTTTGCAACTCATTCTCTTGAGACTTCTCCATAGCAGTGACTTGATTTCTATGCTTAACTTGCTTACTTTTAACGATTTGTGTTAATCCTTTAACCTAATTAATTGTCTTTTCCTCAATTTCTCTCTCGAATCTCAGACTCTCGAGATGCTTTTGTCCTTTTTCTAAATTTTCAGCTAAGGTGTGAGCAGCGCTTACATCAGCAGATCTCCCGCACCTTAACTCATAAGAAGTGCCAGTGTCAAATGCATCCATATAATGGGACAAAAGAGACTTGTCTAGAGGTTTATAATCCTGAGATAATCCTCTAATAGCATCATTAAACCTTTTATTGAATTCATGCATTGTCTCACTTGTATCCCTTTTTATATTGTAAATGGCACAATGCAAATCTATTGATCTATTTCAGCACCATATCTTTTTTTTAGGGCACTAACAATAGCTTGCAGAGAATCAAAATAATTATTAGGAAAGTCATGAAACCAATCCATAGCATCATCTTCCAGAGAAAGGACAAGAAGTCGCATCTTGATGTCTTCGTGATTATAACATGTAGAGTTGCACCACTTATTCATAGAAAGGCTAAATTTCTTGATATGATCATTAGCAATAATTACATTATTACCTTGAAACACAAGTACATTATCAAAAGCCGTCTTTGGCAGGTCATGAGGATAACCTTAAATGTTAGTAAAATGACAAGAGGCGAACAAATCATCCATGATGATTTACTCAAGGGTAAAAGGAGATAATTGATGTCAGAGAGAGATCCTTGTTCAAGGAAAACAAAAGTCTACAAGAAGGGAGCTTCAACCAGAAATTCTTGCAAAAAATGCAAGTGGAGTCGACACTTGAACATGAATCTAACTCTACAATCCAAAAGGAAAAGACTGAAAAGTTAGTCGAGATCCAGGAAGAGAAAAAATTCTACCCCTGGGTTAAGGAAAAGCAAGTGGATATCGGGGAGAGCTTCTTGTCTAAGTAAAAAATGAATGCTTACTAGAATGTAATTTGTTTAACCAAGCTTTGAGAGCGGGGTTAAACAAGCTACCAAGATTTCTTCTAGTATAATCTTTTGTAAATGGAGGAATAAGAGGAATCGCCACCCAAACAAGAAACTAATGAAAGAGTCCAAGTGCTAAAGGTGTAGATAGAAACTAGAAGATGTTAGTGATGGTGGACAAGGTAATGAACCGAAAAGAAGATTGATAATATGTTGAAGCGCCAAAAAATGTGTCGCTTGATAGATGAAGAAGATGAAATACAAAGAAAAGATGAAAATGAGAAGGTGCTAAAAGAAAAGATGTCATGAGAAAAGAAAAAAAGTGTCCCTAGCTACAACACCAAAAATGTTGTCACCCAAATTGTACAAGCTAGATGCAACAATGCTCAAGGTGGGGGTTGTCACTCTGATCCCCACCCTAAAACCTACAGCCTTGACCTCAAGACCAACTTGGGCCTACAGCGAGGGCAACCAGCCTCTACTTTCCCTATGGCTTGCCTCCAAGGACACCTCTAGACACTATTCAGCCTCCAAATTGATTTGCATCAGGAAATATATAGATCTACACAATTATAATCATAGAAAAATTGCAAAACAAAATTTTGAATGTGAACCCCTGATCAATAGGCTTGGATCAAGCACTAAAATTATGCAGCTCTTTTGGAAAAGATTTTGTTGATGGAATAGGGCCACAAAGCGTTTAAGTTTGTTCCTTGCACGGGCTTCTAATAGGCCTGAATTCTTTGCGGCCTTTGGAAAGGGTATTTGCAGTGCCTTTAAGGAAATAATATTGGCCTCAAAACCCTAGACATCTAGGGTTTTGGCCTTCAAAGATTAGTTCTCCTTCAAAATCAACGATCCAAGAACAGTATTAAATTTGAAACCCTTCTTTCTCCACTTTGGATCTCTAAAACCCAGATTAGAAAACCCTACATAATACATGCAAGAAATGAAAAAATAATGTACAAGGGTTTATGAAAATATTTACACAGTGAAAAATAAAATACAAGGGCCCAAAACTTATGTACAAAATTATTTACAAATAAATTTACAATATTTACAAAATTTAAATATTAGCTCTCATTAGCAAATTGAATCTTTGTAGCCCAATGTCAAATAATTTTAAAAAATATATACACCTTTTTTAAATAAATGGCAACAGATGAATAATTTCGAAAGATAGATTGGCCAAAACCCTTCTGCAAAATAATTTACCACAACGAAATCTTATAACCCAAACAAGGAAGCCCTTCCCCATAGTCTGTGAACGTGGAGCCCAAGGGCTAGTGCACCTATAAATCTCTATAAAAAAAATCTCAAGGTGAACTGTTAAATCATATAGTGAATCAGATCACCTAAGATAGCACATACCAATAGAATGTTCTTATCACAGACAAATGAAATAACAATTAAAAATTATGTAGCACAATATAGGATAAACACATAACTAACATATGCCACAAATCAGTAGATAGAAGAACACCATAAATTGAACCCCAAAGTCTTTCTATTATGATAAAAAAATGTTCACAGTAGAGCAGTAGCTCAATACCAACGTTACAAAATTTTGCCTCATCCAAAGATATTGAATAGAGACTCAATAACTTCTTTATATAGAGAAACCCCTCCAAGTGGAAAATAAAGGCTAGTTGACTTAATCCTCGTCAAATAATCTTGACCGTTGAAAATAACTTTATCATCTTTTAATCTCCACCATCGAATTTTTTATTTTGAGGAAAAATTCGAATTTTTCTTAAAACCCACTTTTAATTAATCCAAAAATTACTACTTTGGATTAATTTCCTCAAAAACTAACTTTGACTTGACCACCAAGGTCCATGGTCTCAAATTTTCTTAAAATATCCATTTTTCCCTTGGTGGGGGACCTCCAAAAAGTGGCTTTCCTTTGACCCACGAATTTTTTATTATTTTCCACTTCGAGAGAAATTAATCTCTATAATTTTTTTCGACCCAAAATTAATTAATTTTCTGGCTTAGGATTTTTATTTAATTTTACCAAAAAAAATTGATTAATTGACTCTAGAGGGGATTAATGATTTTTTCCACCCTCAAATAATTTTTACATCAAATAATTACAAATTCAACCCTTAGAAGGGAAAATACAAATTTAGATCCTCAAAGACATTACCCAATGCTGTGACACAATATGATCTAGTATGAAACCAAGTGTGCTTGTAATAAAATAATTTAGCCATGGTGTCTGACTGCGAGGGACCATGCACTAGAATTATTCCTAAACACACTTTTACAATAGACTCGATATAACACTAGAACTCACCTAAGACCTTGTCAATAAATTCCACCCTAGAATTGGGATTTAAGTTGCAAGAAAAACTCTGCCAATTAGGCGTGTTTACAAACACACATTATTTGGAGAGGTTAAAAAACTTCCTTTGCCAAAATCAGAGACTTACCTAGGTGTTGTTACATAATTAAATGGTCACACTAGCATCATTTACAATAAAACTTGCAGAAATTGCGTTTACAATGATATAATAATGTTGGCTGGTGACTTTGATCTTTGAAAAATTCTCTTGAATTCCTCGTACATTGCTTTCTCAGAATGTTGACCAAATTGTGGTTAATAGGATCCAAACACCTTTACTACCCACCTTTTCCATGCTCCCATTTAGGACTCTGTTCTCCTCACTTGACTTTGTTTCTACCAAGTACACCTATCTCCCATCCATAATTTGGGAAATAGCCTTCAAGTCCTATCCTCACTCCACCTAACCCACATCCACCACCCCAAAAACCAAAATCTTGTCCTATGAACCCATTCGTATGACAAACAATGCAAGGCTCTCCAACATTAACTTCTTTGTACACTCACCCATGCTCACCCATATTATCCCAGCATCAAAGCCTCCTAAAATACCTTCTGCACCATGAGAAACACCTATTTACTTCTCACAGATGACAGGACTTGTGTACCTCCTTTATTTACTCCCCAAAAAAAATTTAACGCACAATATTCCCCTACCACTTCCCCCTCCCATCCGACCTTAATCTCAACTACCTATTATCACACATCTCCACCCTCTATGATATCCCTAGATAGCCCAAGATTCAAGTTACATCTCCAGCTTCTTCATCCTTCTTATTCACAAATAAGAACATCAAAGAGGCTTTCTAGGTGAAGCAGCGAAGTACCAGACGAGGATGGTGTCCAAGTGGAATTCTTTAAACACGGTCTTCATCCTCTGGTTCCTTACATCACTGATCTCTTTAACGATGTTGTTCGAACAATTTTTTTATTGGCATGGTCACATCACATCATCCACCTGATACACAATCAAGACCCATCTTTGATCCTAATAAATACAGGAGGGTCATGGTGGACCACACATTCTTAAAGTTCTATGCTACAACTCTCCACTTGAAGCTCTCTGTGGAGCTTAATCCACAACATCTAGGAGCTATAAGATATGTCAATTTTCAACCTAAGAACCAATCAAATGATCACATCTTACACTCAGAGACATAATCAAGGAAGCTTGTCATCTCTCTTCGGAATTCCATTGTTGTTTTGTAGACTTTCGAAACACTTTTGATTATACCCCCAAGGAGGTTTCATTCCAGAGACAGAGACATTGGCATCTTAGAGGCCCTATTACTAGTCATCATGCTTTTATACAAGTCAGTTATTAGTCACCTATTCATAGCACCTTAGCATATCCAACTCCATTGGAAGTATTATTGGGGTTAAAAAAGGTTGTCCCCTATCCCCCCCATTATTTGGGATCGACATTAACGAGCTAAAGTCCTCGACTAAACACATCCAGGATAGTGATGGTTTCCTTCTACACCATGTCTTGATTGCTATCCTTTTATTTGCAAAGGATGCTGTCCTTCGTGCCTCATCCCCAAATGGATTACAACAACAACTAAATCCACTAGCCCTTTTTTGCGATCTTCATTATTTGATAGTTAAATTAGGTAAAACCAAGGTCATGATCTTCAACGCATCAAAGAATGTTCTCTTTAAATCACCACAAATTTTTCAAAGGCAGGGAGATCACGATCACCACCACATATACTTACCTAGGGTAATTATTCATCAACCCTCACTTCAGTTTGCGACATGCACTTCAATCCCAAATCAACAAAGGCTATGGGTCCTTCGCTCTTATAGAAAGACAATGTTTTCAGCATCACTCTAAGGACATGTCGTCAAAGTTGTTGCTTGTGGACACGTTTGCCGCACATTCTACATGGATTTGAGGTTTAGGGGCTTTGTTTACTAGAGTCTAATTAGTCCTCAGTAGAGAAAGTACAAACCATCCTCCTTCACTACTTCATTTAACGGAAACAGACAATCCCTCAGCCCATCATCCTCACAAAGTTTGGCATGTTCAATCTCATCTCTCTTATATGTCATGCTTAGCATTTTGTTGATACAACGCAAGTACAAGATGGGTACCAATACTTGGCCTATTGTTGATCCGAGTCCATCACAGCAACTAGTCCTTTGGCTCAATCTCGATGTTGGTACATTAAATCCTCAAATCTCGTCACTTCAGTTGATATTACGCTAGAATGGCTTACTCCATTTAGATATTCCTTATGTGCATCTGACTGCCTCTCACCAACCAAATAAGAGATGAATATAATCATTTGCAAAGATATCTGTAAGAAATACGTACAAGTCACTTGAATAAACCCTCAAGGTAGGTTATGTCCAAAGATGGCCTTCTATGTTGAGCACTTCATGATGTTAAGGGATGGACTCATTATTTGTCCCCATTACATGCTTCACCATTAGATGCACACCCTGTGGATTCCCTTAGGGCAATTCAGAGTTTGATCACATCGGATTGAGATAGACCACCAAATGGACCATTCAAACAAGATCTTCCAACTATGTCTTCTTTGAGAGATTGAGTCAGATGAGCACTTCATCTTTCGTTGCCCCATTTACTATGAGACCCATGAGAGATTTCACTACCAACTCAGGTGGATCTAAACCCTTTCTAGTTTCTTCCAATACTCTGACCAATGATGTCTAGGCCTTTACATGTAGGAGACCCTCAAGCTTCGTACAAACACTCTATCTTCCTCCTAGGAAAGATCCTATTCAGCAAACCACCTCCTTCTTTATGGTGCTCCCATCAGCTAGGGGCGCTAAGAAACAAGCTAATGACAAAATTACTTCTAGCTCTATATCAATGCAAACCAGAGGGACCATTCTCCATCCCTAGAGACCTCTGAGAAGTTTCTAGACTAGATCCCTTACCAGCAAACAGATTAGAACATCTAAACATCAATAGTGATTTATAGCAACCAGGGAACAATCCAAGGGATAGTACAAACCTTCCCTTTATTCAATTTTGTAGTTATGGCCTGTCTTCATAATTAGTATTTTAGCCCTTGATGTATATGTAATAATGAATATAAGACATGTTCTTCATGTCGCCTTCAAAAAAGAAATTTTGAATTTTGAAATTTAAATTATTTTGCCTCCAAAATGTAAAGTCCGCCCTCTAGAAGTTCAAGTCAGCCTGCCCTTATAAACACACCTCTTGGGTTCATCCAATCACTATATATATGCCCCCACTCAACCTCATCAAGTGGCAAGCAATTCAAACCATCAGAGGCAGAGAACTTGGACCATCGAGCGAGAGAATAAGACAAGTTCGAAGTAGAGTACAGACAAATCAAAGACAGAGTTTCTCAGCATGGAAGGAGGCCGCAATTTGGCCCTAGCAAATTAGACTAGGCCGAATTCACTGGGCAACAGTTTGACTAGTTGTGACCAAGGCTATGTTACTAGTCTACTCGACTTCATGTTTGACTTGATGTATCTCTGTTGAACTTAATGATTTCTCTAAGAAAAAAATTGTTGGGCTTTTCCCCGATGTGGATGTGGGCTTTCCTAAGGTAAATTCTTGTCTCTTGTTTGGTTGTCTCTTTATAATCCTACTAGCATTTTGTTTCTACTGTTGAGATCTTTTGTGTAATTGCATTATGATGAATTTGAATGCAAGAAAAGATTAACGTAAGAAATAATAAGTAATTATCAGTTAGAAGACCATATGAAAGATCAACATGGTATCAGAGCTTCGGTGGAAGAGCAACCGTATATGAATAGCCATTAAAGAGGAGCCAAATCTTTGGAAGCATTTATCAACTTGACTAACATCCAAAAGTAGTTGTTGGTTCTTAAAATACAACAAAAGATATTTTTCTTTGTAGAAAAATTGCAATTTTAGTGAAGCCAAGATCTGATGGTGTATGCGACATTTTGATATCTATAGGAAGAGGGTCAAACCCTACATTAGGGATCTCTGTTCATTTGTTAAAGGACCGAAGGCCTCAAGTCTTGAAGAGGCCGAAATAAACCTCAATACGAGTTTCAGAAGACTGAGAGGCCTCAAATTGACAACACGTGCATTGAGGATGCCTCAGTTTGATGGCAAAGGGCCAAAAGGCCTTAGGGCTAATCCCAAGAAGGCCGAGAAGGCCTCAAGACTAATGGTAGAGGATCGGGCATCATAGATGACCTTAGAGAATCCGAAATGTCACAGTTAATGAAAAAGGAAACCTACAATTTGTTTTTGTTTGTAATCCTCTTGTGGTACATTCAGGTCACAATTTTGATTGATGTTGTTAACAAGGCAAGATACAATCATTACTAAAATGAAAAATCATTGAAGCATACCTTGTTTATGGGAGCATGAACTTGTGATGGAATATGCCTTGTCTTGTACTACCGTGATCGTGAGTGTACTAAAGATCTAAGCCTCTATGACTAAGGCCAAGGAGTCTAAGGAAGTAGCCAAAAGAAGTTCGAAAATATCATTGTCTGAGAATAAGCCAACGAAGTCATATTTTGTGCATGAAGTCTACTTTTAATACTTAAATTGTGGAAGGGAATAAACTAATGTTCAACAACAAGTTTTGAAGTGTTCACCTTGAGGATCTGTCCTGGCTACCAAGTCTGATAAAAGATACAAATCATATTGTTTCAAAGGACTTTGTATTGTGCCCATGCAAAACACATTGTTCAAGCACTTTACAGTGATGAGATGTTCTATAGACCTATAAAGAGACCAACGAAGCTATAAGTTTGTGGTTCAATGCTTTGGCAATATTCTTGTAAACTTCAGTTGGAAGAAATGATCACCAAATAGTTTTGTCCATGACTATACTTGGACTTGTATTAAAGTTGTTTTCATGAGAAATTGGATAAGATTGTGATCTACTCAAATCATAGGACTATGTTTGATTTGTTGCCTTGCATCAAGGGATCCTTGAAGAATACATTAAAGACAGTTATGATGACTACTAAAGGAATCCCTTCACCCTATTGAATTTTGTAGCTATGGTTGCTCTTCACAATTAATATTTTTAGCCCTTGATGTACTTATAGTGATAAATGTAAAGTATGTTCTTCATGCTATTGTCAAAAGAAAAATTATAAGGCATGTTCTTCATGTCCTTTTCAAAAAGAGAAATTTTGAATTCTTAATACTTGAATATTTGGTTCCAAGAAGCCAAATAGGCCCTCCTCCTAATCAAGTTAGCCCAGTCATAAAGGCACCCATTCAGCCAGCCAATCTATATATATATGAGGGCATTCGACCTTCTTCCAAAGCAAGGAATATAAATCACCTCTGAAGTAGAATTCGATCATTCAAGGCAAAAAGGAAAGGACGAATCTGAGGATAAAGACAGGATGAATCTAAGGCTTGTTCTGAAGTTTAAGTGCAAGACCAAACCTTTGATAGCAACATATCTAATACTTTGTGGAATGGCCAAATCTTTGAACTTTGCGAAAGGGCAGCAGGATCGAGTTTCTTTAGGGATGGTATGAGGCCGAAATTTTTCCCTAGCAAAAATATCCATACCAAATTCAGTGGGAAGACTTATGACTTGACTCGGAGGTAGTTGGACCAGGTTTGAGCAAGCTTTCATTGTTGGTTAGTTTCACATTTTGGCTGACTAAACAATCTAGGTGTGTCTCTTGTTTAACTGAAGAATTTTTCTAAGGAAAAGGTTGTTGGGATTTTCCCCCATTTGGTTGTCTCTTTATGATCCTAATGTCTATTATTGAAGATATTTCGTGTGATTACTTTATGATGAATTTGAATGAAAGAAATATTACATAAAGAAGTAATGATCAGTGTAGAAGACCTACAAAAATCAACATGGTATTAGAGCATAGGTTTGAAAAAGCAACCTTAAGGAAGGAGACCTAATTCTTCTACATCAGTGATCTGAATTGTTGGCCGAGAATTCGTAGTTGAGAACAAGTTTATCTTCTTGTTAGGCCTGCCCTGTTTAAGAAGGCTGAGAACCAAGGAGGACAATCTACTTGATTTGGAAGGGTCGAAGCCCTAGATTAAAATGACCTCAACCCTACTTCAAGAGACCGAAAAATGCCTTAGTTTAACCTCAAGAAGGCGAAGAGATTTGGTTTTAGGAAGGCCAAGATTATCTAAGGCTAGACCTCAGTCTGAAATTCCTCAGGAGATCGAATATGCTTGCAAGAAGGCCTCAAAATCTATCTTAGTCCAAGAAGCCTCAATTTGTTTGAAGATAGGTTGAAAGGCCTCAGAATTTGTCTCAGTAGGTCAACATGACCTATTACAGGAGACCAAGAATCCTTAAGAAAATCAAAAGAATCTCAGACTAGGCCACAAGTCTAGTAGAATATGGAAAGAAGTCAAAGTTGACAACCAGAAGTTGATCTCTAGAAAACTTAATTAAGATCAAACTAGTTATCTTAGACGGATCAAAATGCCTCAACAAAAGTTGTTAATGATTTTTGCAAAAGAAAGCTTACCTCTCAAGATTGAGATTCACTGTCAAGGTTACCTATCTCAGTCCAAGTCTCTAGAAGTCTAGTCCAAAATTCTGTGAGAAGGATAAAGGTCGATCTTATGTGTGAAGGTACAAAAAAGGATCTCAGGTCAAAAGACCTCAGATGAAAGACACGAAGACCTATTCTCAGGAGGAGATCCAAAGTAGTCCATAGGTAGATTGTGCCATATGTCATAACGCAAATCCATGAGTAAAGAATTTTGTGGAAGACATTGTTTTTAGGAGAAAGCATGATGCTTTAGTATCAATGGCAAAGTTGAGGTGTTTCATGTAAACCTTGATTAGTTCTTCCTGAAGATTTATTTTGTCTTCTAGGCATGTTATTTGTTCCATAGTTTGAAAGACTTTGTTGCATAAGCACATGACAATGATGGAATGTTCAATGAGACTTAAAAGGGACCAACTAAGCTATAAAAAGTTTGTTTGATGCCTAGAATAAAAATCAGATCACAAGTCTGTAGCAAAGGTCTGACCTGTTACACAGTTATCCTTGGAGAAAGTCAGCTATGGATGTTGAAGGAGTCAAATACACCTTTGATCTGAAGCATAAAAGTTATTTTGACATTTCAAGAAGTAATGCCAATTTCACAAATCAGATCATGGCTCAAAGCAAGACAAGGCCAATTAAGGAAAGACGTGATAATGAATTTGTACCTTTCTTTGAAGACGTTGCTTCGTATGTGTTCAATAGCAAGATGTTTTGAAACTCTCGAAGTATCAATGTCGAACCTTGCACTATTAATAAAAGACCCTGAAAGATGCATTACATTTGCTATCAATATTGATTGTTGATGCCAAAGTATTTGGATACTAAAGGAGGAGACATTTTGCAAAATATGGATGCGCAATCATGAAATCTAGTCTTTGCAATGAAAAAGATCACTGTCACTAATATGCATTTGAAGGAAGCACACTTTGATAAAGCACCCTAGGCAATTTTGCCCTAGGGAAACCCTAGTTTAATTAGGCTTCAACTTAGGGCTTGTTGAAGGCTTGTAGTTCCTTTTGTTGATTATACCTATTTTTCACAAGCCTTTTCTTGGTCTTATATGCCTATGTGAGCCACTCTTATTGCATATTCCTCAAACCCTAGGCTATAAGTATCCTTGATAGGTTTCTTGGAGACCCCGTTATTCCTTGTTTAATTGGATTGAGCCTTGTCCTTAGTTTGAGTGCCCTTCTTGAGCTTAACCCAACTATCACCTTTGAACTATTGCCTTAGAATATCCATTAGGTGACCAATACTGGGAAGCGTCCCTTGTGTTGAACCTCCACTCAAGAGCAACGGGTGGAGTGTTATGGTGACAATGGGCCTCCAACTCATTGTTGTCCCTTGACCTTTGAACTATTGCCTTAGAATATCCATTATTGCCTTAGAATATCCATTAGGTGACCAATACTGGGAAGCGTCCCTTGTGTTGAACCTCCACTCAAGAGCAACGGGTGGAGTGTTATGGTGACAATGGGCCTCCAACTCATTGTTGTCCCTTGACCTTTGAACTATTGCCTTAGAATATCCATTATTGCCTTAGAATATCCATTAGGTGACCAATACTGGGAAGCGTCCCTTGTGTTGAACCTCCACTCAAGAGCAACGGGTGGAGTGTTATGGTGACAATGGGCCTCCAACTCATTGTTGTCCCTTGATCTAGTTCTTGTCTTGTGAGTCCTCTCACAAGACCTACTAGATTTTGAGGAAACATTTTTTGTGGCATCATTGCTAAGGGGGATTTGAGCCAACCTCCTTGTTATTCGAAGAGTAAGCTTCACTTTTCTTGAAGAGAATGTTTAAAACAACAAAATAGCTTCTCTCCTAATACTAATCCAATTAGATCCCCTGGTAGTTCTTCTGACAATATCATAGCTCCAAGAAAGAAGAAGACTTCCCACAAAACAACCGATGCAACTACATCCCCTGTGATCCCAAAGAGTCTTGTGATTAGAAGCTTATTAATGGATAATATCACTCCTAATACCAATGGACAAACCCCGGCTCATTGCAACATTTAGGGCATTGGATGTTATAAATTCCCTAATGCACTGAAAATTTTAAAAGTATAGCAAACAATTGCCTAAATTCAATCGTACAAATTCTATTACTACTAAAACACATATGCATGAGATTTATTGGGCAATGAGTGCTAAGTTGATCATGGATACAGTACAGTCTATCACTTGACTAAAACTAAAAGGCTTGAGATATGATCCTTTAGATCTTCAATCGGCCCAAGGAGACAAATGCATACATGAGCTAGTCCTTCAACTCATAGTCCTTGGATTGTTTGCAGTCATTTGCAACCAGTCCATCTACAATCACCTTGTTGTTCAAAACTCCTTTACCAAACAGACTTCACTATATATAAACCAATATTAAATCCTCTTGCTTAGCAGTCCTTCTGTTAACAAATTTACATCTCCTCACCTTCAGTAATGGCCTCAATCTGCCTTTATCAATCCTCCATGGCCCTTACAAGACCACCCTCGACTCTCGACCAGCTTCCCGTATCACAAGCAGACTTCGGTGCTACTACAAACCTTTTGCGACCCATAGATTTGTGTTATTATGGCACTTACCAAGTCTATCTAAACCCTTAGTTGTTTGATTTGTAGGTCAACTTACACATTTGTCCATCTGCGGCCCTCCAATACTCAAATTTGAGGCCTATACACCAATGTTGCACAAAGCGGGTACGAAACGGGGATGTTTTTTTGGAAGCGGGGAGACGGAATCGTCATTTTCCAAAAATCTAGGAAGCGAAGCATCTACGGAAGCGTCTGCTATCTATCTATA
>APFE031155863.1:101872-135383 GCA_000404065.3 Pinus taeda | reverse complement strand
GCATATTTTTGCATAAATCAAGATAGATATGGCATCCATGATTCCATTGTAGTTACTAGTATGTACATCAATGATTAACTATTCGAGCATCAACCATCCATATTCTAGCAATTACTTATACATCAAATTTTTAAGCATATTATAAAACATAAAACATAGAGCATATTATGATTCATCTAGCAAGTGAGCAACTGTCAACATTTGTCATGTCCAAAATTCAAATAATAATGTTTACAAAATAGGTCACTTGGTCACCACCAAGACAAAAAGGTTCAAATTCACAAGCCTACAAGTCTACTGATTAATCTATGACAAAAGTAGTAAATTGTGAATATATCTATTAATCTCCACTCCTTCCACCATGAAGAGAACGTGGCGGCAAGCCTCCATGTGGTGGCAATGAAGAAGATGGTGCCTGTGGAAGTTGTGGCTCTGAAACTGATAAAGACGAACCCCTTGTTGTTGGTGTTGAACCATGGAACCTAGGAACCAAGGGACCAGATGGGGGTGGCATCTCAACTCGATCTTCATCATCATGGAATCGCTAATTGCATGCATGCTTCCAAATGGACCAGTTCTAAGCATATAGTTGCTCAATTATCTCTATACGAAACACGTTTCCGAAAAAACCAAAACGCGTTTCGGAAAAACCGAAACATGGATCTAAAAAACCGAAACGCGGATCAGAAAAAACCAAAACGTGGATCAGGCCGTAAGGTTCCAAAATGGCAGGAACCACATTTTTCAGCCCGATCCGCGTTTCAGTTTTTCCAAAACACGTTTTGGAGGGCGGATCACCCACGGATCCATACGGATCGCGGATCGGGCTTTTGATCCACGGGGGGGGGCCGTTTCCTGCAACACTGTTATACACCCTCAACCTGCCTTAGCTAGGACTTGGCCCTTCTCTTGTTAGCTTGGCTGACTATATAAGGGAACTCAACCCTTGTTGGAGCCTCCTCTCCATAGATTTAGACGCTCATATCTAGTTTTTTACACATAACTTGTGCAGCTCTCTTTGATCCATGCACAGCCACCCTCATACAGTTGTGGCCTACTCACATAGGCCTAAATAGCCTCTTCTATCTGCATATTAGACCTTGTCTGCTCCAAATCATAGAACAAACTTACAAGATCAACGAGTTACCTATCATCTCGGACTTTGCCCTAGATCAGCCTCTCTTGCAGCCCGATCTGCACCTCCTTATGACCATGGACCAACACTAGACTCGCTCCTCTTCACCCAACCAGCTCGGCAATCCTTGGTCTGCCAACATGGCCTAACCCTCTTCACACTTAGCTTGCAACGCTACCTCAAACAAAATGCTCACTCGCTCATGAATAGCTCTCATGAAAGATCACTTGCACAATGTGCCTTTAGACCACTCCATTGACCTCTATTTATATTTCACTTTTAAGGTTTCTAAGGAAAACTCTAGATACTTTTAGAGTTTTAACCACTTTCCCTTATAATACTAAGCTGAGTTATTTTCCCACTCACTTAGGGTTAGAACTCATGACATGGGTGCTTTAGTCACGTTCCCACAAATCAAGTACCCATGTTCTATGGGAGTACCTCTGAAGCTACAAATATTAACAAAAATGTCTTGTCATCATCAGCTAGTGGTGGTTTTCAAGGGTTGTTGGTTGGCCCGTTGGATGTGCATAATGGGAGAAAAAATTTATCCTATGGGGTCACCCACTTTTGGTGCGTAACAACCCCTTGTTTGCCTAGCCCAAAGTGCTCAACCAATGAACTTTTATGCACTCCTTCAACATTACTTACTTTTCCAAAAGCCTTCTAGTTGTATGTGCACTCGTACTTCATCACTAAGTGGTCATTTAAAGGGCCTTGGCTTGTGATCTCGTTTATTACCATCTCGCCAATGAAGCTCAACCCACATTCTCTCACTAGCGGACTCTTACCTCTTTTATTTGGGAAACCTAGTATTCAAAGTTTGCCTCAATTTGGTACTGTCGTCATGGCCCATATGGCCCATAGTACCAAAAACTACTTTACCCCTAGATAGCCCCAATCAACCACTACACCTCAATGCATTTTGAGGAGAACCAACTAACTTAAAGTTCGAGTGGCATTTCAACCAAAATCATGACTCACCATTTGATTTGAACTCCTTTTATGGGAATAATGAAAATGAAACCAAAATCCCAAACCTTCAAACTATCTTTAAGCCTACCAAGATCAACAAACCTAGGAGTATATAAATTAATCAAGCTTTCAATAGTAAGCTTGGAACCTTCATAACAATTTCCACTTATAATATTCTTTTAAAGAGACAAATCAAGGCCTTTTCCCATTAATTTTATCTCTACTACATTGTTAGAAATATACCCCAAGTACCAGGAAAATTGAACTCCAACCTTGTCACTTGGGTCAATAACAAGCCTCGCACCTTATCCCTCAATTTCCTAAAGTTTTCTTCGTTCATCCCGCATATATACACTTTCAAGTAAAAATAACTCTAGGTTGCATCTATAATAACACAATTTTTTATAGTGATTTACAATCAATTCATCAAGTAACTCCAATTTTCTTTATGGAAACTTTATGTAGTATGCTATTAAAGTGTGACATATGCAAATTGCAACAAAGTGCACAAGGGCCACAATTGGGTAAACAATTAAAACAAACAAACAAACAAAAACTCAAACAAATACTTAGAACAAACTACATACTTTTACTATTCATCAATTCTACATAGAAAGCTCAAAATATGACAATTTTGGTCACAAACATTCAATAACAAATTTGAATGATTCATGAGAAGAAATTGGACTATTAACAAGAAGAAACACATGAGTTGAGTGAAAGATTGTAATTACTTTTGTTCATATTAGTTAAAAAAGAAATCAATAAGCAAATGAAGAAGTTACAACAATTCATGACATTAAAACAATCTCTTACTTTAAACAAGAGATATCCATATAAGGCAATATTACTAATTGTGGTAGAAATATGAAAAGAATCGCCATCCCATCATCAAAACCGTAATGTAAGGGAGTGAAAAAAGTTAACAAAAAGAGTAAACTTGAGAGCTTCATGATTCCACTTGAGTGTCAAGTGTTCGCCGCCTATTAAGAGGGGTGGCAGTGTCTACATTTACAAGGTATGTGACCACCCGAACCAACTTAAGAACCATGATGGCTCAACCCCTAACCAATGACACCTTTTCCAAAACATGCCGACCACATTTTTGAAGATCCAAATTTTGGCAGGGATTATAATAGCACCCCACATTTACAGACTTGATTAGACTTATCATAGCTATGCCCAACAAATAACAAATAAAATGAAAAAGTACCCTAGTTCACAGTGATATTTATTCACTTGAAAATCAATTGGACAAAGAGTTTTTCTACTATCACATAACAATAAGAAGCCACAATTATCTTACCATCCATAAATGGGCAGACAAAGGTTTAAAGAAAAACCCCTATAAGTTGTCTAGGTGACCAAGATACTTCACAAACTTCGCAAAGTTCTAAGCTACAACGTGAATGAAATAGCAATAACCAATGTAATAAAAGCTAACGCTACTTCTACAATCATGACAATGCCTCTGCAACAAGATCTGAATATAAACCTGACCAAACTAATAAAAGAGATACTCAAAAACTAAAATTTAAAGATAAAATAAAGTCAGAAAACAGTGGAGAAATTTCACAAAATTCTGCTTATTAATAGTCACTTTTAAATGTTTCAACATCAGGTTCGTAATATGTTGTTCACCGGCACAACAGTAAATATCACTCTCCTATGACCAAGGAAAGATGAAAGGACTCTATATTGCCTCACCATTTGCTGTATGCTGCATTGCAGCTGACTGGCAATATTGCCTCACCATTTGCTGTATGCTGCATTGCAGCTGACTGGCAATATTGCCTCACCACTTGTTTTATGCTTTAACATTGCATCTAATTGGCAGAGTTGGATATAGTCAACTCTTTGGTCTTCTTCGTTGTATGTCTTTTGACGTATGCTGCATTGCAGCTAACTGGCAATATTGCCTCACCATTTGTTGTATGCTTTAACATCGCATCTGATTGGCAGGGTTGAATATAGTCAACTCTTTGGTCTTCTTCGTTCTATGCCTTATCATTGCATATAACTGGCAGGGTTATATATTCACCCATTTAGTCCTAAATAATCATTTATGACTTCCAGATTGACATTTCAGATCCTTCTATTGGTATGAATAACTCAAACAGAAACAAAATAAACTATGTTGAGCTCGTTTTCAGGACGATGGTACTGTGGGGACACATCCCCAGGACAGGTAGAGCACACACCCAACCTGATGTCCCCTAAAAATTTTGGGACTCTGCTCTGTGTCCCTGGGACAAGCCCCCTGCCCCCATTGTTCATCCCGACAACCAGTTCAAAATAGTTTATTTTTGTCTCTATTTGAGTTATCCATAACTATAGGAGGATCTGAAAAGTGATATATATATATATATATATATATATATACTTTACGCTTAAGTAGAACAACCTATACTATACAGTATTAGGCATAATTCTTACACTAGCCAATTCTGAAAAAATTTGAGCAATTTAAAAAATGGTAGAATGACATTTTATTATTGGCGGCTAAACATGAGCAAAATGTAGTTTAGCTTTAAAAAACTTAATTATAAGTATTTTTAATTTGCAATAAGGTCCATGAAGGGTCTATGAGATAGAGAACTGTCTCTGTAGCAACTTTTCTTCCTCATATTTCTTATCAATAATGATTATGTTAAAGCATAATGGGCATTGTCTTCTATATAGATTTTGTAGAATTTTAAAGGTGCATTGGAAACCATTATAAAATACTTTGGTTCTGTAAAGATATTCGATTCATATTTAGATTAAGAAGGTGATTGAATAAAAAATTAATCAAACATTTAATAGTAAATACTCAATCAATGTCACTACCATCTAATCATTTTCACAATGTTTGAGGTTGGGATTGTGGATGCATTAGACTTGAATGACTACTTGAAACCCATGTATAATATGTAAATGATTAGATGACCTGAAAAATGAGAAGAGAAAAAGCAACAAATCTTTTGAAATGTTGCATTTCTTGTTTTCTTGACATTGAAGTTTTGCTTCTTATAATTTTGTCACTGGATATACAAATTTTAAATCACCATAAACCCAAATTGAAATCCATTATACAAAACCCGTGTTTTGAGGTGTAACTTGTACAGCATATTTAGATTCAATGCAATACAAAATATTGGATAGGAAAAATGACCATATTGTCCAATCATCAATATCCATGATTTCAAAACTTTAGATATATGCCCAAATTATTCCTGAAATCTGGCCGGAACATTGTGGGGACAAGCAGCAAGTCCTAGAGTCCCCAATGAAATCCCCAACAGTTTGGGGACGTTTTTTAAGAGTTCACAACTCCCCCAAAACACGAGAACAGAGGGTACACATGTTTTTTGGGGGGGAGGGAACAGGTCATGTGCAACATTGAAAAATAAATAAATAAATCACTTGCAAAAGATACAAGTCATTACATAAATAAATGTGGTGAATTTATTGTCCTATTGCTTACGGGGCATAGAATACACGGTGATGGAGTGTACTGTTAAGTCACTCAGTGATGTGAAGTTCAGTGGTTCAGAAATCCGTGGGCAAAAATCCAGCCATGTTAAAGGCTGATGTGGCCCAGGCCGGGAACGATCCCCGGAAGATTTTAACAGTTTAGATGCCCCTGGAAAGATTTTAACAGTTTAGATGCCCCTGGGTTACCGTCTCTCAAACCACAGATCAAACCTAATATAATCTCTGATAAACTCAGACCACTCAACAAACAAACAAAAAATTTAATACCTTATTAATCTAGAATCCAATTTTCCAGCTACTTGGCGCTGTAAAAAACCCTCATATTATGGGTATGCAAAATTTACGTTTACATCCGATACTTAGCACTAAGGGCCACGCACATCGTTCATGTCCGAACCCTATAGACTCTGCTACGGCGGAATAGAAGAAAAAATAAAAATAATTGAAAAAAAGGATCATACGAAGAAAATGAAAACACGTTCAATCGTATGATGGTTGAAACGGGGCTTCACCATGTTAACGACGCAGACTAATATCAGGTTAACTTCTGGTTGATGGCCTAGTGGTTGAAACAGGGCGTCGCCAGATGAATGATGTCGGACCATGGTTTTGTGGTTGAAATAGAGGATTGCCCCATTAAGCTGTAAGGTTGTGGTGTAGTGATTGAAACAGGGTATCCACATGTTAGACTCAACTCCAAATCACATCAACCGTCGTAAAGCCAGAGAAATTAAGTTATTGGCCAAGTTTAAACACATTTTTTCATTATTTAAAAAAATAAATTAAATTAAATATAAAATAGATCAAAAGAATTAAAAACCAACACACGAAAATGCGAGTAATTGCTTAGAGCTGTTTTTCCTCTATAAGCAAGTGATGTTTCTGCGATAAGCCATCAAACATTCTTGATGTGCCATCCAAGTTTGCTGAATATTTCATCAAATAGCTACCCTATTTTCTTAAAATTAAAACTTAAAAACTATTCCGCGTCACAGGACCCTAATATTGAGGCTTCAGGTCTAATTGATGGTTAAAAATAAATAAATTCTAGCTACCGTCAATTACTGTATCTAAGCTCCATGCAATTTTGTGGCCTTGTATTTACCAAGATTGCGAGTGCAAGCCGAATTGCAGAGTCTTAATTCAATTCAAAGCCCCAGGGTGGCGAATGCATGCATGCTCTAAAGGTCAGGGTGGTGATTCTTTTCTACTATTTCTGACCTCGCTGCTGATTCTTTTCTACTATTTCCGACATCTCGAAAACACCTAGACGTTAGCTAAACTAAAAAGAATCCTTAATTAGCTCTTGCCTTTGAAAGCTTTGAACACAGGGTTCGAAACTGGATGCCGCTTCCGTGTAGCCTTTAATACTGAGCTTCCCGCCAGTAATTTACAAGCTAAAAGACCAAAGGAACAGAAATATTTGTAAGGACTGTAATACCAAGCATAGTAGAACTCATAATAAGTACTGAATTTGAAGAATTTTGAGAACTATGTTTTCCTTTTAATCTACCACATATATACAGGATAAATAGTGAAAGGAACATTACTGTCACTTAAAAAACAAAAATGAAGATTCTGAGATGAAGAATCCCTTACTTTTTGGCCAGACAGTAGAATTTACTCAAAATGCAGCAAGATTGTGGGGAAATTCAGCAAGGCAAGGCAAGGCCTCATCTTCCGTATCCTTCTTTCTGTGGAAAATGCATCACCATGCCAAATGCAGGTCAAGCTCGGCAAACTTTGCACAAGACAGATTAACATACGGAAAACGTTCAGGGAGATAAATATATATATTTTTTTCGAATACGGCCGCCGTCATTTCGAAAACAGGTTAAATGAGAATAATGTATTACGACGAATAGGTGTTGCCCACGTTCGAACCTCATAACTGGCATTTAAATCCCTATTGGGGCTATGAGTGAAAAATAGTATGGGGCGCGCTGCGTTTGAACCTCGAGTTGTGAAAATTCCCACAGGCCCTATCAAATCCACGCTGTCATGACACTCCCAAAGCAACATGCTCCCTCGTGGTACAAAATAATGGAAGAATGTGCAAAATTAATGCGGAGTAATAATGGAAGAATGAGTAAAATTAATGTGAAGGTTAGGATTATGGAAAATTGTAATTTAGCTAGTCATAAGTTTTGTCTAACGAATAGGTGGAGGAATTGCACGGACGGTCAAAAGTTGGTAGAATCTGATTTAAAAAGGTTTCAAAAGATTTTGTAGACATGGTGTTTGAATCGTGTTTTTGATGGTGGAAATAAATTCAGCACCATCAAAAACATCTAAAACACCTAAAATTTTGAAGTTAATTTGGATTTACAAAAATCATGCCCAGATTTTCTCTCATTATGACTAGAATTTCCATAACTTTCCAAGCAACTCCTATGCCTCATTATACTACACTAAGTTAAACCATCAAAATATTTTAATTACATGAGTATATAAATAATTTTAATTTAATATATAAAGAAGATTAATTTTTAGATAGTTTAATTTGTATTGTTATATTATAAAGTTTGGAGTTGGTTTTAGTGTGATTTTTTGGTGCTGGAATTTAGTTGAAATTTTTTATTTGTGTTATTTAAATTGGTTTTTTAACTGTATATATAGATTCAGCGCCCTAAAAAACTCTTAGTGTAATTTGATTGTGCAAGGGTTACTTATCAAACTTGTGATTTCAACACTATTTTAGAGAAATTATACAGGAAAAACCCATGGGAAAAGCTTCGAGAAAATCTCACTAAAGATAACTTAATAAAGTTTTATGAGATTGAAGATTTAATTTTTGTTATTATTCAATATAATAGGGACTTAAAAATTATGGTATATTTTAAGTAATAGTTGAAATGGATTTTAGAAAGAAATTTTAACAATATGATTTTTAAGGAGATTATGATTTTTTGTTATTAAAAATGTACTCTTGAATGCATAAATGAATTCAATATTTTTAAAAACCCTTAAAGCACTTTATTTTTAAATTTAGGGTTCCCTTATCTATATTATGAAAAGTAAAAAAACTTTTTGGTGAAAATCACATAATCACATCATGATGTGATTTTTACTAAAAAAAATTCTCACTTCATTTTTATAAATTAAACAAGCTCATGATTCTTAAAAATATAGAATTTTGTACAAATTACCAAATATATTATATATATATATATATATATATAATATATATATATATATATAATAAAAAACTAACCTCTAATTACAAATTAATATAATTTATATAAATATGAAATAAATTCATATTATTTAATAAATTAAATATTTTATAGTTATTATAGATAAATAATACTATAATAATTAAAGAGCAGTTCTAATTCACACAAATAGTCTGAAATAGTTTGATTTGTGATTCCATGCATTATATACAATCATAAAATTTCAAGGTTGCAATTCTAATGGAAAATGTTTAAAAACAAAAAAAATATAAATAATGTTTTATTTTAAATTTAAAATTTAAACTTTATTATATATATTTTTAAATTATGTAAAATAAAAATATAATTTATCATTTTAAACTTTAAATTTATTATATATTTTTTAAATATATAAAAATGATAAATAATACATTTAAGAGATAAATAATACATTATGTTGTATATGGGGCCAAGTACTATGAGTTTGTTAGAAAAAAATAAACTATTAATAATAAAGTAATTTTAGAAAATAATATTTAAATATATATATTACATTGTTTTTAAAAATTAATATTAAAAAATTTTTATATAATAAATTATAATAAAAATAATTGTTAAAGTATTTTAGTCTTTTTATAATTCACTATTACTATTATATCATTATTTATTTATTGCGAGTAAACCAAACTAAAACCTTATATTTAACCACTAAATAATATAAAGATGTAACACCTCAATATTAATTTATGTTGTAAGTCTTCCGTGGGGGTGAGTTGGGCATTATATTGTTTTCCCTAAAGTGGTGTATAAAGAAGATATGCTAAAAGGTACAACAGAGAAAACATAAAGGAACATTTTGAGAGTTTCGAGTATTACCATAGAAAGAATTGTTTTCCCTAGAAAGAAGATATGCTAAAAGGTACAACATGGAAAACATAAAGGAACATTTTGAGAGCTTCGAGTATTACTCTAGAAAGAAAATTTGGCTCTAAATTGCTAATTGGTGGAGGGGGCAATTTTTAAATCAGTTTAAATTTATTTCATTTTTTAGTTGTAAAAGATATTCTCTGCGTGGATTTTTAATAATTTGATCCAGTTTATTTTAACTATCTAATAAAAATTGCTAATTGGTGGAGGGGTAATTAAAATCAGTTTAAATTTATTTTATTTTTTAGTTTTAAAAAGATATTTTTATGTTATTTTAGTAATTTGATCGAGTTAAATTATTTTAAAACTACCCAACAAAAATTAATAAAAATAATGATAATAACAAGGAGCTATTTTTCACATAGGATTATTTTTGTTTTTATTTTTATTTTTACCAAATCAAAATGTTACATTACATTATAACATTTCTCCCAAATTGGGTTGGAGGTAATTAGTCCAAAAATAATCAAAAAAACAAAATAGATCTACATTGCTTTAATTTCTCCCTTTCAATAAGTTATATTCCACATGAATACCATGGATTCTCATAAACCTTGAGTTCAAAAACAATCTTCTAAAAATAAATTGTGGATTTATCTTAAACAATGTTTTTTGTTTAATTAAACTCTTTCCATATATCTTTATTTAATTTATTTTCTTTATAGTATAATTTTTTGGGCTACTAAATTTATTTTTCATTTTATAATAAATCATAAAATAAAATCTATTATTTTTTAATAATAAAATAAAATAAAATTAATGAAATAAAATTTTAATAATATATATTTCAAAAAGAATAATGCATTTATTTATTGCAAGTTCAAGAAACCTTACAGTTGGTACAATGTAACAAGTCAGCCTTCGTTTTGTACAAATGAGAAGAAATATGAAAATTTATGTAGGACTAGTGATTTTAATTAAACTAGGTTTTTATATTTTAAATTAAAAAAAAAAAAAGTTAACTTAATTTTTTTGTTGTTGTTTGTTGTTGTGTCAAGACATGGAATATTTATAAATTTTATAATAAAAAGTATAATGATGAATTTATAATAAAAAAGATATATATAAAAATTAACTATAATAAATTAGTGTATGTGATTTTTTATGTATAAAACTAATAGTAAAATATTAAATTTACTTCATGTAACTCTTGTAAATTAAGAATGTCACATGTATAATTGACATACATGTTCCACTAAAACTTTTGACTTCAAGTTATATACAAGCCAGAAAAATGAACTCTATGATTGAATCAATTGTTTATTAAGTGAAATCCTCAGGTATTTATACAATCTGATACCGTTGTCATATTACAACTGACTCACTTGTAGTTTTGCTAATTGTTGTAAATTAATTCTAAACTAATATTTTACAATATCTCGAAGGATTAGTTAACATTCCCCCTTTACTCTGAAGGGACATCTAACATTCAGAGTAACATTCTGAATTTTTCAAACTTTTCTCATCCTAGTTCTTTGGTGAATATATTTGTTATCTGCTCTGAAGTAGGACAATGTGTCAAATGAATAACTTTTGCCTCTACATAATGTCAAATCAAGTGATACTTTGTGTTAATGTGTTGACTTCGATCATGGAACTTTGGATTCTTAACCAACTGAATTGCAGAAGAATTATCGACAAATAAAGGAGTTGAATCTTTTTGCTTCTCCTGCAAGTCTACTAGTATCTTGCGAAGCCAAATGATTTCTTTTGTGGCTTGAGGTGTTGCACATATTCGCTTCGGTGGTAGAATCAACAAGGACAGATTGTTGTGTGACCTACAACTAATGGTTGTTGATCCTATATTCATAAAGTAACCAAAAGTAGAGGCCCCATTCTCCATTACAATCAAAGTCAGAATCTGAATATCTAGTGAGATGGAAATTTGCAACTTTGGAGTATTTGATGCCAAAAGATTGAGTGCCCTTCAAGTATCCCAACACTCTTTTTGTTGCATTCTAATGACCTTCATATGGCTTATGCATGAACATGGAAAGTATTTTACTACAAAAGTAATGTCAGGTTTAGTAGTGGTTAAAAAAATTAAACTTCCAACAAGTTGCTTATACTTTGTTGGATCGTCAAATGGATTTCCTTCAATGAAAGTAAGTTTCAAATTATACTCCATAAGAGTAGAAACAGGGTTACAATCCTACATTCCAAACTTGTTTAATAGTTGTCTAACATACTTCTTTTAAGAAATGAAAATGTGTTTGGGTTGTTGAGCAACTTCAATTCCCAAATAATATTGCAACAAACCCAAATCTGTCATGTTAAAGATTTTTTGTAGCTCCCTTTTAACATATGCTATATAACTATCATTGTTACCTATAATCATCAAATCATCAACGTAGACAACCAGATATACAACAAATTTTCCAAGCTTTTTGACAAATAAAGTTACATCATCTAGGTCAAAAAAATTGTAATTCAGTTTAAGGAGATGTTCAGATAACTTTTCATACCAAGCACGGGATGCTTGTTTTAGTCCATATAATGCTTTGACCCAATTGCATACCTTATTTTCTTTTCCTTTGACAGCAAAACCCTCAGGCTGAAACATGTAGGCATCCTCTTTCAAAACTCCATTCAAAAAGATTGTTTTCACATCCCTATGATGTATCTTCTATCCTTTTTGTGTTGCAATAGAAAACAGAGTTCTGATTGTGCCCTATTTCGTTGTAGGAGCAAAAGTATTTGTATAATCAACACCTTCCTTTTGAGCACAACCTTTAGCTACAAGTATGGCCTTGTATTTGTCAAATGAACCATCTCCTTTATACTTTACTTTATAGACCCATTTACATCCAATAGGTTTGATGCCAGTGGGAGGATCCACCAACCTCCATGTACCATTTTTATCAAGGGCATCATATTCTATCATCATTGCATCCTTCCATTCATCACAATTAGTAGCTTCTTCAAAACAAATAGGTTCGCTAATTGTGGAATAATTACAATCATGAGAAACATTACTTGTAGAAGAACTCCATGTCTTGTAATCATCATATTTTCTAGGAAATTTGCATATACGAGTGGATCTTCTCAAAGATTGTTGGGGTGCTTGTGAAGGTTGCTCATCCTGAAGTGCAGGTTCTTTAGGAACACTTTCTGATTCTGTAGAAACAATATTCGAAATGTTCCTCAACAGAAATATCTTCATGAATTAAAGATGGAAAACCCACATATTGATCTACGATGAGAATTCTCCCCAAGTATGTGGAACTGTATTTTCAAATTCAAAGTAAAATTTCTTGGATGCAAATTTCTCTAAATGATCAAGTTGTCTATCAATAGTAGATAAATCTTTGTAGATTCTAAAAAAATGACATCTCTCGAAAGAATATATTTTATGTTTTCTTCATCATATAATTTATATGCTTTGGAAGTACTCGAATATCCCAGAAAAATACCTTTCGACTTTTGGCATTTAATTTGTTTCTTTGATGCATAGGAATAAGTGCATAACAAGTAGATCCAAAAACTTTAAAATGTTGAATTGTTGCCAACCTATTGTACCAGACTTCATATAGGGATTTGTTGTTGAGGACAGACGAAGGACATATGTTTTTAATATATGTTGCACATAGTACTGCTTCTCCCCAAAACATTAATTTGACATTTTTGGAAAACATCATTGATCTAACCATGTTAAGCAAAGTCTTATTCTTCCTTTCTGCAACACCATTTTGTTGTGGATTATATAGAATACTAGTTGATGTTTTATGTCATTATTTGTTAAATATTGTTCAAAAGCTTTTAAAGTATATTCACCTCCATTATCAGTCCTTGAGATACCAATATTTTGTTGATTTTCATTTGTAACCATAACATGAAAGGTTTTGAACATATCAAAAACTTGTGACTTTTCCTTCAAAAGATAAACCCAACACATCCTCGAATAGTCATCAATAAAGGTGAGTATATATTTTATTTCCATTTGCAATTGGTACAGGCATAGGTTCACAAAAATCGAAATGTATGAAACCTAATTTTCTAGAAGATATAGAAACAGAATTATGAAATGGTTGTTTACTATGTTTCCCCAAGATGCAAGCATCACATGGTGTGAGCTTTCGTGGAATAGTGCGAAGACCTTTAATGCCTTGCTCTTTCATAATTCGAATGTTTTTATAGTTGATGTGATCAAATCTAACATGCCATAATAAACTTAAAGATAAAATATTATTTTGCTACACTAACAGAGTTGAATTTGTAGCACACTCTGTAATAAATGAATTACTATTTAATTTCAATAGTGTGCCTTCTTCAACACCGTCGTAATTATTGAATTATCACTTGCTCTACAAATGTGAATTATGCCATCAAAAATATGTATTGAATGTCCTTGTTTTATGATAAGAATGAGCGACATTAACTTCCTCTAAAATTGGGGAATCTAAAGAACATCCTTCAATATATAATCTGCTAAATGTGGAATTTTTAATCCAATTGATCCAATTCTTGATGGTTAACTTTAGACTTATCAAAAAAATCAACAACACCATCAACATTATCACTGAAACTTTCAAAATTATATTTCTGGAATGTCACGTGACAAGTTGCACCTAAATCTAAAATCCAATTGTCCTCCCATGAAGAAAATGCAGTATTAAAAACATTTTCAATATTTTTATTTGTTAAGCTTGGCAGGTCCTTCATTTTCTATTTATAAACAACAAATTTACACCACTTATGTGAGATAGGTGGCCTCAACTTGCCTAGTGGGAAACCAAGTTTGTTGGCCACCTATCCTCGTTATACGCCATCTAAAAACAGTAAAGTATCAGCCCTTTTAACCAAGCTAGATAAGTTTCAGTTTCATGGTAGGACTCTATATGTCTATCTATCATAAGCATGGATATTTTTAAAGTAAATGTTACCCATAAAAACAAAAAGCTCCCAGATTAACCGGCTATTCCTGCTGCTCTTCTGAAGCTTACTCGACCGGAGCTAGGTCCTTGGAAAAATCACAAGGCATCTCAATTAGTTTGATGATGTAAGGGATATGCCTTTGAATTCTATCCAGGCGGATGTCCTGCTTGTGAAGCTAAAATTGAATTTGCTACAAATCTTTTTTATAGTTGGGCATATATTGGATGGTTAGCGCCATCCCCACTAATATTTGCTCCATCGCCTTTCCCATTAGGTTCTTCATAAGCCAATATAGATAAAGGGTTTGTTTCAACTGGGTTATTCTACCTCTGGTATTCCCGAGATTCGGGATTACATTCCTCCAGTTCTCAATCTCCTCTTCGGTCTCCCCTTCCTATTTGATTTCTCCCTCCCATTCTTCCAACAACTTACGGATACCAACATCCATTCCCTCCCTATAAGTCGCCACAACTTCGCTGATGAGGTGTTCTACCAGTTTTCTTCCTCTTCTCAGTTCTAAGGTGCTCAGGCCATTTGTCCGTGCAGGCTCCCTCCCACGTCTTCCACGCCCTCTTCCTCTTATCGTCCGGGCCATCTCCGCTTTGTCCACACCATGTTCAAAGGCACGATGAGTTAACCTCTGGTTGTGAATTTCAATACCACCTTTTACCTTGTTCCTTTGCCTATCCCTAATGCTTTTGGAGACAGACACAAGTTGGGCAACAACCCATTCAGGGAACGGGTCGATCGCCTAACCTTGTCTTACGTCTCTCTGCTTTCTTCCCGCTGCCACTCATACACAGTTTGGTTGACCCATCTCGTTCGCGGCCAGGCAAGAGTTCCCATGCATAGATGAACCCCCCCCCCCATTCCCCTTTGCCCAGTCAAGGGTCCCCCAGCATGGTTGAGCCTTCCCATTCCCCTCTGCCCAGTTAAGTTGCGCCACTCCTCGACTTTCCCTTATGCCTACCCTTCCCCATTGCATTGTTTCTTCCACTCCACCCAACCATCCATGTGAATTCACTATGCTACTTTCAAAGCAGGTTTCTCCTCCACTGACCAGGTCGACACTTAGGACTCTCCAAGCCAAAATACTAAACCAAACAGTAGCCAACCCAAGCTTGCGTTATTCTCCCCTGCTATCCCCCCAGTTCCCCTCCTCAGGCTTCTCCTGAGCCCTTCATCCATAAAAAAATAGTGTTGCCATAGCAAGAGGGTTGCAGGACCAAGAAACATACCCGAATTCACTCCACTCATGTTGTTGACGGTACCTCTTCCTCCTTGCTCCAGCTCCCACCAACGTTCGCAACAATGCAGTTATCACTCCCTTGCACTGCCTTAACTCCACAATCTATCATGCCATAACCTCTCCCCCATCCTTCCTTACCTGCAACGCCTCCCACCTTGTCCTTGTCATGCCCGCCTTCCTATCACCTCTGCTTGTATGCATGCGGGAGGCCGCTGCACCCATCGCCATGAGCTTGTGGGGGGCGGTGGAAGATACCCTACCATTAATCTTCATAACTGTCATGACAGTCCGTCGTCCTTTCCAACCTCCAACACACACCCCGATCGAGGTAAAAAAAAAATCAATATTAAAATTGTAGTGAGAAACTATATAATGTGTAGATTCATTAGGTTTCTTTTTATTATAAGACAATTGCTTTTTCTTGTCATTAACTGGCTCTTTCTTGTCATTATAAATCTTCTCCCAAGGAACCCTGCAATTAACTAACCTATGGCCAATTTTTCCACACCTATAACATATGCTATTTGATTTAGACTAGAAATTTTTCTGTGTCTAGTCATTTTGATGTCTATCACCCTGATTATTGTTATTGTTACTCGCCCTTCCTCTAAAATCCCTTCTACCTCGGCCTCTGAGATTCTTGCCACCTATGGCAGAATTATATTGTGATTTATGTTCCTTTTGTGCATGGCACAAGGTTTCCGTATTAGCAGAAGAAACAAACTCTTTCTTCCCAAAAGCTTTTTCTCTTTCTGCAATTTTATTCACTAATTTATCAAAAGTAATTTCCTTTAATTGTCCACTAGCTTGGAGAGATTCCAAGTAGTGAGAATATGTAAGGTGTAAGGCCTTGATGAATGCAGTCAATTGTAAATCTACTTTAACACATGTGGCTTCTATATCATGGAAAATAACCTTTATTCCAGAAGCCAATTTCATTGGATCATTGTCCTTCATTTCCAAATTAAATAACTTCAATAACAATTGAATAATCTCCAATTCTGAATGTTAATCATAGAGTTCTCTTAAATTTCTAATGTTGCATATGTTGTCTTACAGGAATGAATCTATTTGCTTACCTCTTCAGAAACTATTGTTGTATTCATAGCATAAGCTTTATTGTTCTTAACTTCCGAGATGACATGTTGTTTGTCATCATCTAGAGGTCCTCTTGCTTTATATTATGCGTCTTTCTTTCCTTGGCAGACATCTTGCCACAAATCATTAAAGATTAATGTACTCCTGAGTTTTCTTATCCATTATGGGTAATTTTCTTTCCCATAAGTACAACTCCAACCAAAGAAAATATGGATGTCATTTTAAATGAAATCAAACAGATTTTGAATATTTCGGATGAATTGTAAAATATATGCAACTAAAAAAAACCTTTGGCACGCCTTTCACAACATTTAACAAAATCCAATCAATGTTAAAAACAACCTTTGTCGGTTAATGTTGTATTGGACATAAATTGACGACCAAATAATCGTTAAAAATGTTATACGACCGTTGATAGACGTGAAAAATTCTATGACATTCGTCACAGATCAAGAGTGGCGTGAAAAATTCTACGACAATCAACATTGGTGGGGACATCATATGACAGTTCAATCAACATATGGTGAGGACAGCACACCAATCCAATCAACAACTTCTGGATAGATTAATGGTGCACGGAGGCACCAAAATCCCCAATCTTTTAACAAGGCAAGTGATCCTATAAATAGTTTCGTGGCAAACAATGCAACGTATAATCAACGGTTCACATTCAATATAGGGCCACTTTGATGGTTTGCAAAAAAATCGTTAATAATGATACTGTAAACATCATCAGGTTGATCCAATACCACAGTCAACCCACACACGAACTTTGTTACACCCACGTCTTCCACTGCGGCAGCAACAGGCCAATGGAGTTCAAACCTCACCCCGCTCCCGCTTTGATACCACGAATACAGGCCAAAAAAATGAACTCCAAAATTGAATAAGCTATTTATTAAGTGAAATCCTCAAGTATTTATACAATATGAGACAGTTACCAGATTACCACTGACCAATTAGTAGTTTTGCTAATTGTTGTAAACTAATATTTTACAATATCCCGAAAAATTAGTTAACATTATTTGCCATAACTTATAGTTTCAATGACACTTACCACGCTGAAATAACATACAAAAACATTCAAAACAAGAGTCAATGCAAGCATTGCAATAGCAAGAATTTGCCTTGAAATTGTGAACCATTATAATTACAATGGCTCAAGGTTGCCATGGGAATGCAACTAAAATCTTCATCTACTTTTTTAAAAGCATATTATTGAATAATATTTATTGCATAAAAAACAATAAACAACATAAGTTTTGAGAATCCAAAGCCATATTCCAACCTCTCAATGGAATAACTAATGCTGAAAATGAATGAAACAAGGGTTACTAGTAGCTAGTAGATGCCACTTAGCTTAAATATAGCTTAATGAAACAAAAAAAAATAACAAAGACAAAGATTTCATCACAAAAATAAAACAACTAATAAAATATTGCATTGTTGAATGCCATCACAAAAAGAAATATGATTATCTAATATTGTTTGTATTAAAATACATATATCTATATGTGTGTGTTATTTATTAATATATATATAATTTTATATAAATTAAATTTTATCCAAAAATGTTTTAATATAAAATAGTCACTTAAAATTTGAAAATTATTGTGAAATAATTTAATCACAAAAATAGCAATAATAGAAAAATAATAAAGTTAAATTAAAAAAAATAAAATAAAACTAAACATAATAGTAACTAACAGAGATCAGAAGTTACTAAACACAGACTCTAACCAATCACTTCAAAATAAAATATTTTTTAATGATAATAAATAATAAATTGAATTCCTCAGTTAAAATTATGGATAAGTTATAAATTTTTTGGCAAAGACAAACTAATACCAAGCAAAATGGTTTTATTTATAATTTATAAGATAATATAATATAAAGATTTATTATGTTAATTGGTTTATTTATTTTAGAATGTTGTAGTTGAATTGTTTTAAGTTTTGGAGATTTTTTAAAGGCATGTTTATTGGTTAAGTTTTGCTTGAAATTCAATAGATTTATTGGAATTACAATTTTGGTTTGTGAATTCTAGATAATTTGAATACCCTAAAAGTTTTTCAAGATGTTTAATCCATTTATACATTCAAAAATGGAGTTTAAATAACAAAAAAACATGATCTAACCAAAAATTGTTTTATCGTTAGACAATGTCTTTTACAATAGAAATTTCAAAATTTTATTTAGTTATCATTAATTAACAAGTGGATGGTGGAAATTTAACTTTTATGGAATACTTTTAATGGTAATCATGATAAGAGTTGAGATTGAACTCAAAGGTAATTATGACCTTTTTGTTTTTCAATTTAATTAAAAAAAATGTTATAAAATTAAATTAAATTATATATATACTATGAAAAAAAAAATGGCATATAGTATTGATAAGTCATAGTATTTGCCCATAGTATTGTAATAAAGCTTATTTATACCTTTAAAAAACTTCATGATAAAGTGAGGTAAATTTTTATGGTTAAAATTCTTGTTATTAAAATACACTTTGAATGATTAAATGGATTCAACACCCTCAAAACCCTTAAACTTTTCATGTTAAACAACTTAAACTTATTATCCTTAAAAAAAATTACCATCTTTTTGACAATTTGACCAAAAACATATTTGAAATCATTTCGTCTATTAATTAAGCTACAATTTTCTTTGGCTCAAACTTCAAAAGAATTAGTAGCAATTAATGTATACAATTGAAGAAGATCACATGGCATCATGAGTTAAATAATTTGATATATTTAATTATCGTTGTTGATAGATTTTGTCTAGAAATAACTATGTAGCTAGTAGGAAACCACCCATGGACGGATTTTCCACTCATCATTAGAGATACATAAAGTTTTTTTTAACATTGTGAGTTATATAGAGCTAAAGGTTAAAAGATAAATGACTTTTTTAAAGAGTTGGTTAAGTTTGACTTCAAATAACATTAATAAAATATTAATATTTAAAGGTATACATGTGATTAAATTTGACTTCAAATGACATTAATAAAATATTAATATTTAAAGGTATCCATGGTTAATTTTGACCAAAATCAAATTAGGTTAAGATGCAAACAAAATTTGGATCTAATTAATAAAAATGTTATATATATATATATATATATATATATATATATATATATATATATATATAATAAGACACCTTTATATAGAAACTTGTTAACATTAATGGAAAGGGTTGTAATACAACTACGGTAGGTGTGATCAAAGATATCATTATACGTTAAGAAATCTAAATTCTTTCTAAAATCATTTAAGAAGAGATCCATTTTACTTCTATCAAAACGAATGTGCCTTTGACTTTCACAATTCTTTTGCATGTGGTCGATGTGCATGCTAAGGTTTAGAGTTAAGGTTGGAGGTTTGTGGTCTGAATCAGGCTCGTGGTAATTTAGGAGGTCAAAATTTAAATACGATCAAGAACATGGGTATTAGATTTAGGATAGTCCACAACACTACTACGAAACCCATGAGTACAAATCATCTGGTCAGAGGTTTACCACTTATTAATTCCATTATAAATTATCATGTTTGAGGAACTACAAAGCTTGATTAGCTCAATACCAAATAGGTTCTTGGTTATGTCTTCATAATTTCTTTTGAATCTACTAGCTAAGTCAAAGTCCTCATCTAGCTAGTGGGGATTAGAGTTAGAGTTATTACTTAGGAGAGTAGCCCAAGCAAAAGGATATTACATTCATTCCGTAGATTGTGGATATCATGTTTTAAGGTATTGAAGGGGCAATTCTTATCCAAGTTGTTTTTCTTATACGAGGTATAGTCAATAGGAGAAAAATGACAAATCACAAGATAAACCTTATTGGTGTTAGAGTAAGAAATTTTGATCAAAAGTATCGATTGATGAGGTTGATCTTATGAAGTTGAATGTGAGAAGAAATATTATTTTTTATATAACAATTTAATCCACCAAAACCTCTACAAGAGGATTTCTTGTTCCAGGTTGACCAGAGAATGAATCCATCTATGTCGACGACCCTAGATTTATCATGCTCCCAAGTTTCAAATAAGAAAATAAGATCAATATCATTTGGGATCTGACTTAACATAGGACCTTTATGCCATGGAACACCACGAAAATTCCAGAAGAGGATCCAGAGTGTTCCCAATTCCTATTTATCATTTTTATTTTGGTCTCTATCTCTAATAATAACTTTCATATTTCTAATGAATGTCCACTTGTCTTCCTTTCTTGTCACCTTTACCTTTTGAAGCTCTTTCTTTAATTCAACTTGGTCTTCTCGAATAAGATCATCATTTATAAAGATTGATGACCCTTTTAGGTTTGCATATTTACTAAGTGTATCTAATTTAAGGTTATTACAACTTACCTTAACATGGATCCACTTATGTTTATGCTCGAGTAACTTTCCCACCCTTTTCGATTCTATCAGATAAGTTGTTTGTATTTGTGACTTAGTTTTCAGTTGTTATTTTACTATTTCTAATGTGTCCTCATCATTATGCTCTTTTGTACTAGCAATTATAAGGTTTTGGACTCTTTTGTGGCGCTCATGATCTAGTTCAATTAGTTTTTTCAATTCCTCTTTTATGGGCTTGATATCTAGTTTATTCTTTGTGTTACTTAGGGCCAATTTTTTTTATTTTTTTTTAATCTCATTTCTGAAGGTGCAATTTTCTTCAACCATGGATTGTTTTTATGTTCTATTTCTTACATCATATCTTTCATTCCTTAGAGTTCAGTCTCAAGTGCTATAATTATTATTATTATTATTATTTATTTTATTTATTTTATTTTTTTCTTCTAATCATTTGTAGTTGTTGTCAAGCCTTGTGGATATCTCGAGCTTATGTACTATAAGCATTGTAGATAATTCGATTTTATGTTCCATAAGCATTGTAGATAATTCTAGTTTATGTTCCTTTTCTCTTTCTTCTCTTCAAGCCCACAACACCATCAACATTATCACTGAAACTTTCAAAATTATATTTCTGGAATGTCACGTGACAAGTTGCACCTAAATCTAAAATCCAACTGTCCTCCCATGAAGAAAATGCAGTATTAAAAACATTTTCAATATTTTTATTTGTTAAGCTTGGCAGGTCCTTCATTTTCTATTTATAAACAACAAATTTACACCACTTATGTGAGATAGGTGGCCTCAACTTGCCTAGTGGGAAACCAAGTTTGTTGGCCACCTATCCTCGTTATACGCCATCTAAAAACAGTAAAGTATCAGCCCTTTTAACCAAGCTAGATAAGTTTCAGTTTCATGGTAGGACTCTATATGTCTATCTATCATAAGCATGCATATTTTTAAAGTAAATGTTACCCATAAAAACAAAAAGCTCCCAGATTAACCGGCTATTCCTGCTGCTCTTCTGAAGCTTACTCGGTCGGAGCTAGGTCCTTGGAAAAATCACAAGGCATCTCAATTAGTTTGATGATGTAAGGGATATGCCTTTGAATTCTATCCAGGCGGATGTCCTGCTTGTGAAGCTAAAATTGAATTTGCTACAAATCTTTTTTATAGTTGGGCATATATTGGATGGTTAGCGCCATCCCCACTAATATTTGCTCCATCGCCTTTCCCATTAGGTTCTTCATAAGCCAATATAGATAAAGGGTTTGTTTCAACTGGGTTATTCTACCTCTGATATTCCCGAGATCCGGGATTACATTCCTCTAGTTCTCAATCTCCTCTTCGGTCTCTCCTTCCTATTTGATTTTTCCCTCCCATTCTTCCAACAACTTATGGATAACAACATCCATTCCCTCCCTATAAGTCGCCGCAACTTCGCTGATGAGGTGTTTTACCAGTTTTCTTCCTCTTCTCAGTTCTAAGGTGCTCAGGCCATTTATTCGTGTAGGCTCCCTCCCACGTCTTCCACGCCCTCTTCCTCTTATCGTCCGGGCCATCTCCGCTTTGTCCACACCCTGTTCAAAGGCACGATGAGTTAACCTTTGGTTGTGAATTTCAATACCACCTTTTACCTTGTTCCTTTGCCTATCCCTAATGATTTTGGAGAAAGACACAAGTTGGGCAACAACCCATTCAGGGAACGGGTCGATCGCCTAACCCTGTCTTGCATCTCTCTGCTTTCTTCCCGCTGCCACTCATGCACAGTTTGGTTGACCCATCTCGTTCGCGGCCAGGCAAGAGTTCCCATGCATAGATGAACCCCCCCCCATTCCCCTTTGCCCAGTCAAGGGTCCCCCAGCATGGTTGAGCCTTCCCATTCCCCTCTGCCCAGTTAAGTTGCGCCACTCCTCGGCTTTCCCTTATGCCTACCCTTCCCCATTGCATTGTTTCTTCCACTCCACCCAACCAGCCATGTGAATTCACTATGCTACTTTCAAAGCAGGCTTCTCCTCCACTGACCAGGTCGACACTTAGGACTCTCCAAGCCAAAATACTAAACCAAACAGTAGCCAACCCAAGCTTGCGTTATTCTCCCCGACTATCCCCCCAGTTCCCCTCCTCAGGCTTCTCCTGAGCCCTTCATCCATAAAAAAATAGTGTTGCCATAGCAAGAGGGTTGCAGGACCAAGAAACATTCCCGAATTCACTCCACTCATGTTGTTGACGGTACCTCTTCCTCCTTGCTCCAGCTCCCACCAACGTTCGCAACAATGCAGTTATCACTCCCTTGCACTGCCTTAACTCCACAATCTATCATGCCATAACCTCTCCCCCATCCTTCCTTACCTGCAACGCCTCCCACCTTGTCCTTGTCATGCCCGCCTTCCTATCACCTCTGCTTGTATGCATGCGGGAGGCCACTGCACCCATCGCCATGAGCCTGTGGGGGGCGGTGGAAGATACCCTACCATTAATCTTCATAACTGTCATGACAGTCCGTCGTCCTTTCCAACCTCCAACACACACCCCGATCGAGGTAAAAACATTTTCAATATTAAAATTGTAGTGAGAAACTATATAATGTGTAGATTCATTAGGTTTCTTTTTATTATAAGACAATTGCTTTTTCTTGCCATTAACTGGCTCTTTCTTGTCATTATCAATCTTCTCCCAAGGAACCCTGCAATTAACTAACCTATGGCCAATTTTTCCACACCTATAACATATGCTATTTGATTTATACTAGAAATTTTTCTGTGTCTAGTCATTTTGATGTCTATCACCCTGATTATTGTTATTGTTACTCGCCCTTCCTCTAAAATCCCTTCTACCTCGGCCTCTGAGATTCTTGCCACCTGTGGCAGAATTATATTGTGATTTATGTTCCTTTTGTGCATGGCTCAAGGTTTCTGTATTAGCTGAAGAAACAAACTCTTTCTTCCCAAAAGCTTTTTCTCTTTCTGCAATTTTATTCACTAATTTATCAAAAGTAATTTCCTTTAATTGTCCACTAGCTTGGAGAGATTCCAAGTAATGAGAATATGTAAGGTGTAAGGCCTTGATGAATGCAGTCAATTGTAAATCTACTTTAACACATGTGGCTTGTATATCATGGAAAATAACCTTTATTCCAGAAGCCAATTTCATTGGATCATTGTCCTTCATTTCCAAATTAAATAACTTCAATAACAATTGAATAATCTCCAATTCTGAATGTCAATCATAGAGTTCTCTTAAATTTCTAATGTTGCATATGTTGTCTTACAGGAATGAATCTATTTGCTTACCTCTTCAGAAACTATTGTTGTATTCATAGCATAAGCTTTATTGTTCTTAACTTTCGAGATGACACGTTGTTTTTCATCATCTAGAGGTCCTCTTGCTTTATATTATGCGTCTTTCTTTCCTTGGCAAACATCTTGCCACAAATCATTAAAGATTAATGTACTCCTGAGTTTTCTTATCCATTATGGGTGATTTTCTTTCCCATAAGTACAACTCCAACCAAAGAAAATATGGATGTCATTTTAAATGAAATCAAACAGATTTTGAATATTTCGGATGAATTGTAAAATATATGCAACTAAAAAAAACCTTTGGCACGCCTTTCACAACATTTAACAAAATCCAATCAATGTTAAAAAAAACCTTTGTCGGTTAATGTTGTATTGGACATAAATTGACGGCCAAATAATCGTTAAAAATGTTATACGACCGTTGATAGACGTGAAAAATTCTATGACATTCGTCACAGATCAAGAGTGGCGTGAAAAATTCTACAACAATCAACATTGATGGGGACATCATATGACAGTTCAATCAACATATGGTGAGGACAACACACCAATCCAATGAACAACTTTTGGATAGATTGATGGTGCACGGAGGCACCAAAATCCCCAATGTTTTAACAAGGCAAGTGATCCTATAAATAGTTTCGTGGCAAACAACGCAACGTATAATCAACGGTTCACATTCAATACAGGGCCACTTTGATGGTTTGCAAAAAAATCGTTAATAGTGATACTGTAAACATCATCAGGTTGATCCAATACCACAGTCAACCCACACACGAACTTTGTTACACCCACGTCTTCCACTGCGGCAGCAACAGGCCAATGGAGTTCAAACCTCACCCCGCTCCCGCTTTGATACCACGAATACAAGCCAAAAAAATGAACTCCAAAATTGAATAAGCTATTTATTAAGTGAAATCCTCAAGTATTTATACAATATGAGACAGTTACCAGATTACCACTAACCAATTAGTAGTTTTGCTAATTGTTGTAAACTAATATTTTACAATATCCCGAAAAATTAGTTAACATTATTTGCCATAACTTATAGTTTCAATGACACTTACCACGCTGAAATAACATACAAAAACATTCAAAACAAGAGTCAATGCAAGCATTGCAATAGCAAGAATTTGCCTTGAAATTGTGAACCATTATAATTACAATGGCTCAAGGTTGCCATGGGAATGCAACTAAAATCTTCATCTACTTTTTTAAAAGCATATTATTGAATAATATTTATTGCATAAAAAACAATAAACAACATAAGTTTTGAGAATCCAAAGCCATATTCCAACCTCTCAATGGAATAACTAATGCTGAAAATGAATGAAACAAGGGTTACTAGTAGCTAGTAGATGCCACTTAGCTTAAATATAGCTTAATGAAACAAAAAAAAATAACAAAGACAAAGATTTCATCACAAAAATAAAACAACTAATAAAATATTGCATTGTTGAATGCCATCACAAAAAGAAATATGATTATCTAATATTGTTTGTATTAAAATACATATATCTATATGTGTGTGTTTTATTTTATTAATATATATTAATTTTATATAATAATTTATCAAAAAATGTTTAAAATATAAATAAGTCACCTAAATTGAAAATATTGTAAAATAATTATAATTCACGAAATGCATAAGAAAATAAAATAAAAATTAATTAAAAAAAAAAAAAAAACTAAACAAAATAGTAACTAACAGAATAGAAATTACTAAACAAACCTAACCAATCACTCACAAATAAATATTTTTATGATAATAAATAATAAAAATTGAAATCCTAATGTTAAATATGGATAATTCATATTTTTGGTCAAAGACAAACTAATACCAAGCAAAATGGTTTTATTTATAATTTATAAGATAATATAATATAAAGATTTATTATGTTAATTGGTTTATTTATTTTAGAATGTTGTAGTTGAATTGTTTTAAGTTTTGGAGATTTTTTAAAGGCATGTTTATTGGTTAAGTTTTGCTTGAAATTCAATAGATTTATTGGAATTACAATTTTGGTTTGTGAATTCTAGATAATTTGAATACCCTAAAAGTTTTTCAAGATGTTTAATCCATTTATACATTCAAAAATGGAGTTTAAATAACAAAAAAACATGATCTAACCAAAAATTGTTTTATCGTTAGACAATGTCTTTTACAATAGAAATTTCAAAATTTTATTTAGTTATCATTAATTAACAAGTGGATGGTGGAAATTTAACTTTTATGGAATACTTTTAATGGTAATCATGATAAGAGTTGAGATTGAACTCAAAGGTAATTATGACCTTTTTGTTTTTCAATTTAATTAAAAAAAATGTTATAAAATTAAATTAAATTATATATATACTATGAAAAAAAAAATGGCATATAGTATTGATAAGTCATAGTATTTGCCCATAGTATTGTAATAAAGCTTATTTATACCTTTAAAAAACTTCATGATAAAGTGAGGTAAATTTTTATGGTTAAAATTCTTGTTATTAAAATACACTTTGAATGATTAAATGGATTCAACACCCTCAAAACCCTTAAACTTTTCATGTTAAACAACTTAAACTTATTATCCTTAAAAAAAATTACCATCTTTTTGACAATTTGACCAAAAACATATTTGAAATCATTTCGTCTATTAATTAAGCTACAATTTTCTTTGGCTCAAACTTCAAAAGAATTAGTAGCAATTAATGTATACAATTGAAGAAGATCACATGGCATCATGAGTTAAATAATTTGATATATTTAATTATCGTTGTTGATAGATTTTGTCTAGAAATAACTATGTAGCTAGTAGGAAACTGCCCATAGATGGATGTTCTACTCATCATTAGAGATACATAAAGTTTTTTTTAACATTGTGAGTTATATAGAGCTAAAGGTTAAAAGATAAATGATTTTTTTAAAGGGTTGGTTAAGTTTGACTTCAAATAACATTAATAAAATATTAATATTTAAAGGTATACATGTGATTAAATTTGACTTCAAATGACATTAAATAAAATATTAATATTTAAAGGTATCCATGGTTAATTTTGACCAAAATCAAATTAGGTTAAGATGCAAACAAATTTGGATCTAATTAATAAAAAAATGTTATATAATAATATATATATAATATAATTATATTATATATATATAATAATAGATATATTATAAGACACCTTTATATAGAAACTTGTTAACATTAATGGAAAGCGCTGTAATACAACTACGTTAGGTGTGATCAAAGATATCATTATACGTTAAGAAATCTAAATTCTTTTTTAAATCATTTAAGAAGAGATCCATTTTACTTCTATCAAAACGAATGTGCCTTTGACTTTCACAATTCTTTTGCATGTGTCGATGTGCATGCTAAGGTTTAGAGTTAAGGTTGGAGGTTTGTGGTCTGAATCAGGCTCGTGGTAATTTAGGAGGTCAAAATTTAAATACGATCAAGAACATGGGTATTAGATTTAGGATAGTCCACAACACTACGACGAAACCCATGAGTACAAATCATCTGGTCAGAGGTTTACCACTTATTAATTCCATTATAAATTATCATGTTTGAGGAACTACAAAGCTTGATTAGCTCAATACCAAATAGGTTCTTGGTTATGTCTTCATAATTTCTTTTGAATCTACTAGCTAAGTCAAAGTCCTCATCTAGCTAGAGGGGATTAGAGTTAGAGTTATTACTTAGGAGAGTAGCCCAAGCAAAAGGATATTACCTTCATTCCGTAGATTGTGGATATCATGTTTTAAGGTATTGAAGGGGCAATTCTTATCCAAGTTGTTTTTCTTATACGAGGTATAGTCAATAGGAGAAAAATGACAAATCACAAGATAAACCTTATTGGTGTTAGAGTAAGAAATTTTGATCAAAAGTATCGATTGATGAGGTTGATCTTATGAAGTTGAATGTGAGAAGAAATATTATTTTTTATATAACAATTTAATCCACCAAAACCTCTACAAGAGGATTTCTTGTTCCAGGTTGACCAGAGAATGAATCCATCTATGTCGACGACCCTAGATTTATCATGCTCCCAAGTTTCAAATAAGAAAATAAGATCAATATCATTTGGGATCTGACTTAACATAGGACCTTTATGCCATGGAACACCACGAAAATTCCAGAAGAGGATCCAGAGTGTTCCCAATTCCTATTTATCATTTTTATTTTGGTCTCTATCTCTAATAATAACTTTCATATTTCTAATGAATGTCCACTTGTCTTCCTTTCTTGTCACCTTTACCTTTTGAACCTCTTTCTTTAATTCAACTTGGTCTTCTCGAATAAGATCATCATTTATAAAGATTCATGACCCTTTTAGGTTTGGATATTTACTAAGTATATCTAATTTAAGGTTATTACAACTTACCTTAACATGGATCCACTTATGTTTATGCTCGAGTAACTTTCCCACCCTTTTCGATTCTATCAGATAAGTTGTTTGTATTTGTGACTTAGTTTTCAGTTGTTATTTTACTATTTCTAATGTGTTATCATCATTATGCTCTTTTGTACTAGCAATTATAAGGTTGTGGACTCTTTTGTGGCACTCATGATCTAGCTCAATTAGTTTTTTCATTTCCTCTTTTATGGGCTTGATATCTAGTTTATTCTTTGTGTTACTTAGGGCCAATTTTTATTTTTATTTTAATCTCATTTCTGAAGGTGCAATTTTCTTCAACCATGGATTGTTTTTATGTTCTATTTCTTACATCCTATCTTTCATTCCTTAGAGTTCAGTCTCAAGTGATATAATTATTATTATTATTATTATTATTTATTTTTATTTTTTTCTTCTAATCATTTGTAGTTGTTGTCAAGCCTTGTGGATATCTCGAGCTTATGTACTATAAGCATTGTAGATAATTCGATTTTATGTTCCATAAGCATTGTAGATAATTCTAGTTTATGTTCCTTTTCTCTTTCTTCTCTTGATTTTTCTAAAGAGTCAATATGATCATAAAGACTCTCTAGGGTGATTTTGCTTGGCTGCCCTTTACTAGGTGGAGGCTTCGAAATATGGGGAGAAGTACTCATAATTTTAATAAAAAGAACTTAACAAGAAAAAGAAAAAATAGGTAAAAGGAACATATACGCCTGGGATCTAAGAAAATTCACCCTAGGCTTGAGTATTAGCCGAGGATCTATGCATTAAATTCACTAAGAAGCCACATATTTATCAAATTCACCTGTGCCATAGAAATATAAAGAAGTTGTAGAGCATTGAAGAGTATTCACCATTGAGCTGCAAAGTCCATATATGAGTCGCAGTGATTATATCACTACACCACAAATCCATAGAGATTATATCACTACACCACATACAAGGTTTACACCGAGCCCCAAAAATAAGGGTTGATATCATATACGAGCCACAGAGACAAGGGTTGATATCATATACAAGCCGCAGAGGCAAGGGTTGATATCATATACGAGCCGCAGAGACAAGGGTTGATATCATATATGAGACGCATGGATTATTAGATACAAGCCACAAAAATGTATCTTTTTGAAGAACTAATCTTAATCGAGATGTATCATATACAAGTCGCAAAGACTGTCAGACCATATATCGACCTTCACCAAGATCACCAATTCCAAAACAATATAAAACATTTAAAGTATACGAGTCGCTCACATACTTTAAGCAACTAATTAATGAAAAGTTTTAATATTAATCAACTAATTAATTAAAAAATAATACTAAAATTGAAAGAGGAGGGGTTTAATTGGTGGCCTACATCAACGACCTCCAACACATGCAGAATGAATCGCTGGACTCTCTAGATGGCCTTCGGCGGTAGCTTCAGCGAACATATGGCCACCTTCTTGCGTTGGAGAGCCGAGTAGAGCATATCGACTACCACACGCATGAGAGGGCAACGTTATTTGAAAACCCGCCATCGTTTCCCCTCAACCCTCCTCCATAATGTGTAATTCTGGCAAATTCTCTTCTCGTGTTTTCGGAAATCACCAAAAACACAGGTTGCCTTCGCTTCTTTACAAGCTCAATCTTATTCAGAGCATCTCTTGTTAACTCTTAAACCTGTTATTTTGTTTAGTCTAACAATAATGATGTATACAGTTCAATTATTGATGTACAATGTTTTTAAAATTTATAATATAATATAGTTACCTTGAACTAAAAAAAAAAAAAAAAATATGTTAAAAGAAATAGTGAAGGAAAAAAAAATTGGAAGTATAATATAACGATGATAATAACAACATAATCATGATAATATGAATATTATATTATTATATAATATTTAAGAAACTTAGAAGATAAAAGGTGGATTAAAAGAGTATAGAAAGGAAAAAGAATCTAAGAAGGTTTATATATAAATATAAATATTATTATAAATTATATATTAATAACATTATAATAAATTCATATTATAGTATATTATAATTTTTATTTTTAAATTAAGCAAGTAAAATTGTAAACTAGGAGGGAAAGGATATTGAAATATAGTATTAAAAGGGATTAAAAGACAATCTATAGCCATATAATTTCCAATTAAGAAATTTTCATTTTTATATTTCATAATTGTTTTTAGATATAATTGAAGCAAATTTATATCTATTGAATTTTTTAAAAGAAGAAAGAAAATTTAGATTTTGTAAATATTATATTTAATTTTTAATGAATCAATTATTTTTATATACATTTTATTTATATAGTTTTAAATGTTATCATTGTTTAAAAATTTTTATTATTGAGAGGTCATAAATTCAATTCTCTTGATATCTTCGGGATCAAGTTATGTGGGTGATCCAACAGGCAGTGATCCCTTCAAGTAGATCTACATAGTAGAAATATTACATGAATGTAGTGGTCACCAATCTCCGGGGTTTATGAACCACATAGAAAAAAATGCATCTCATCAACATAAAAATTATGATCATAATATGTCAGAACACACATGTTACCACATAATATAATCCAAAAAAAAAAATATATCATAAAATGTAGTAAATTTAAAATTATACTTATTAATAATTAATAATTAAACTAGCCTAGATCCATCTTAACTCCATATCTATCAAGTGCTAAGAGCGATCGAATCTCTTGAGATGCACACTTCTTTTAAAATGAAAAGTGATTTGATTCCTCTCGACTCTTGATAGATTCAAAATTAAGATGATTTTAGACTGATTTTATAAATTAATTCATAATAATTAATTAAATTAAGGTTGAGGAAATGATCTCTGGATCGAGGTTTGAATCTTCATGATTCTACTTATGAACATGAAATGATGTTTAGGACTAAAATAGTAATATTGCCGAGGAAATTTTATAAAATAACTTGCAACTTCCATTAAAATATAAACACAATTCTAGTTGAAAGTTCATGAGCCTTATTTTTCCAATAAATATCATTATGGTGGGGGTATTGTTGAAACTTATAGTTCAAAAAAGAAAGTTTAGTGTTGTTACTTTGAATATTCAAGTCGTGTTTTTCTAAATTTTTGCCATAATATTTTTAAGCATTTTCAAGTTAGATTTTCTCAGTTGGAAATGGACCATTTGTGAATTGGAGTAAGAATGTAAAGTATAATTTGGAATAGGTAATTAATCTACATGTATATGTGTGTGTATTAGTTGTATTTAGTTTAAGTGGTTGGTTGAAATGTTGTTATCTTCTCTATTTGGGTGTAATCCTTGCACGTGAAATGTTGAGCTCATAATGGGTATTCCTTGTAATAATTTTGCACATTCATGGATGATATCTTTAATAAAATCATCAATGTAAACATATGCAACTAATCACATAACTAGTCAAATGCCCAAAAACATTAATAATAACTCATTTGGCTAACCCCTTGAACTATATGGTCTCATTATCCTAACATTTTGACAACTACAATGAGATCTTGTTGGCTTTTATCATTTCACTAACATTTTTTTAATAACACTTATAAAATAACAATGGGTTCCATTCATTCGAATTGTTGGTTAATATCAACACCAATTGGAAGACCTTTTGGGTTGACTCGTAGAGAATGAGAGGTTGGGTTAGATGGTTGGATATGGAACACAGATCCTTTTCAACTCTAAGCAATGCATTGCATGAACATTTGAGGATAAGTGCAATGAAAACAATGTTGGGATTAAAGAACCTAATTTACAATTCACATACCAAAGTCCAATACTATACATGCAAACCAAAGTAGAAGGTCAATTAACGTAAACCTTTAAATACACATAAGAGGATTTAAAGAATTGAAAATAAACAATGGAAAATCATAAAGATTCACATATTACACATATATTTTGCGCTAGAAACTTTTAGTCGAGAAAACTAACAACCTTTGAGCTTCACCACTCTTATATTTTTGACCAAAAATTAAAGCTACATTATAATGAACATTAATATTGGTCCACACCTAAGACCAATGCACTCATACATCACCCAATCTTTACCGATCGTGAGTTTTACATTCAATTCATCAACCTTATTATTCAGGGTTAAAAAAAAACCTATTTTTATCAATATTTTGTCCTTAGTTTTGCCCATCTTTGCTCCTAGAAGCCTATCATAACTGTCATTTCTCAAATCTATGCTATCTTTTGTGCATAAAAACCATGTTTTAGCTACAATGGTTACAAGCGGAGAGTTTTAAGGTAATAATGTCCATCTTTTTATAATTTTATAGGTTTCTCTATAAAAGAAGTTCAAAATGTTATGACTGCAAAAATTGACATATTTTGCAATTGATCTTCCTTTTATGTAGCCAAATCATAGGATATCATATCTATTGGGTCCCTATAATACTAGTGATTACCCCATTACTATTGTAGTTGTACCCCTTATTAATATTTTTGTGCTCCTATTGTCCCCATATTGTTATTTTTGTGACTTTATATTATTATTGTTAGGTCGGCTGGGTTATATTGTGACTCCTTAGACTCCTATATATAGAAAGGAGGTTTTATCATTATGAATCATCA
>APFE031155863.1:61766-85377 GCA_000404065.3 Pinus taeda | reverse complement strand
TAGGGGAAGGTGTATGAACATCAGGAAACAAGTTTTGCCATTGATTTGACCGTCCAAGAGAAATTGGCTTCAAAAACCCTAGGAGAGGGAAATGAACTTGCCAAGGCACAACTGAAGCATGAACAAGATGTAAAATGACTCATTAGACACTGACATGATAATGAAAACCCTATGAATAATGATAGACTCATGAATGATGACATAGACTGACATTTGGGCAACTTTAGAAGGAGTGAAAACACACCCTAGACCTAATGCCTAGTGACCAAATTTTGCTTGAAAACTCTTTGAAATGACAAAATTTGACCTTGACACTTCAAAATAACTTTGTAAGAGCATATTTGATCACTGGAGGAAGGCTGTGAAGACTGACACTAACATGGCTCAAACCCCAAAAGAATTAGTAGCAATTAATGTATACAATTGAAGAAGATCACATGGCATCATGAGTTAAATAATTTGATATATCTAATTATCGTTGCTGATAGATTTTTTCTAGAAATAACTATGTAGCTAGTAGGAAACCGCCCATGGATAGATGTTCCACTCATCATTAGAGATACATAAAGTTTTTTTTTAACATTGTGAGTTATATAGAGCTAAATGTTAAAAGATACATGAACTTTTTTTAAAGAATTGGTTAAGTTTGATTTCAAATAACATTAATAAAATATTAATATTTAAAGGTATCCATGTGATTAAATTTGACTTCAAATGACTTTAATAACATATTAATACTTAAAGGTATCTATGTGATTAAAATTGACCAAAATCAAATTAGATTAATAAAATGCAAACAAAATTTGGATCTAATTAATAAAAAATGTTAACGCTGGATTTAAATATAATGCATAATAATTAATATAATGTGTTATTATTAATTAATAATAGCACATTAATATATATATAATATAATATATTATATATTATATATATATTATATATATATATATATATATATATAAAAGACATCTTTATAGAAAAACTTGTTAACATTAGTCGAAAGGGTTGTAGTACAACTATGGTAGATGTGATCAATGTTATCATTATACGTTAAGAAATCTAAATTCTTTTTTAAATCATTTAAGAAGAGATCCATTTTACTTCTATCAAAACGAATGTGCCTTTGACTCTCACAATTCTTTTACATGTGGTCGATGTGCATGCTAAGGTTTAGAGTTAAGGTTGGAGGTTTGTGGTTTGAATCAGGCTCGTGGTAATTTAGGAGGTCAAAATTTAAATATGATCGAGAACATGGGTATTAGATTTAGGATAGTCCACAACACTACTACGAAACCCATGAGTACAAATCATCTGGTCAGAGGTTTACCACTTATTAATTCCATTATAAATTATCATGTTTGAGGAACTACAAAGCTTGATTAGCTCAATAACAAATAGGTTCTTGGTTATGTCTTCATAATTTCTTTTGAATCTACTAGCTAAGTCAAAGTCCTCATCTAGCTAGAGGGGATTAGAGTTAGAGTTATTACTTAGGAGAGTAGCCCAAGCAAAAGGATATTGCCTTCATTCTGTAGATTGTGGATATCATGTTTTAAGGTATTGAAGGGGCAATTCTTATCCAAGTTGTTTTTCTTATACGAGGTATAGTCGATAGGAGAAAAATAACAAAGCGCAAGATAAATCTTATTGGTGTTAGAGTCAGAAATTTTGATCCAAAGTATCAATTGATGAGGTTGATCTTATGAAGCTGAATGTGAGAAGAAATATTATTTTTTATATAACAATTTAATCCACCAAAACCTCTACAAGAGTATTTCTTATTCCAAGTTGACCAGAGAATGAATCCATCTATGTGGGCGACCCTAGATTTATCATGCTCCCAAGTTTCAAATAAGAAAATAAGATCAATATCACTTGGGATCTGACTTAACGTAGGACCTTTATGCCATGGAACACCACGAATATTCTAGAAGAGGATCCAGAGTGTTCCCAATTCCTATTTATCATTTTTATTTTGGTCTCTATCTTTAATAATAACTTTCATATTTCTAATGAATGTCCATTTGTCTTCCTTTCTTGTCACCTTTACCTTTTGAACCTCTTTCTTTAATTCAACTTGGTCTTCTCGAATAAGATCACCATTTATAAAGATTCATGACTCTTTTAGGTTTGGATATTTACTAAGTATATCTAATTTAAGGTTATTACAACTTACCTTAACATGGATCCGCTTATGTTTATGCTTGAGTAACTTTCCCACCCTTTTCGATTCTATCAGATAAGTTGTCTGTATTTGTGACTTAGTTTTCAGTTGTTACTTTACTATTTCTAATGTGTCATCATCATTATGCTCTTTTGTACTAGCAATTATAAGGTTCTGGACTCTTTTGTGGCGCCCATGATCTAGTTCAATTAGTTTTTTCATTTCCTCTTTTATGGGCTTGATATCTAGTTTATTCTTTGTGTTACTTAGGGCCAATTTTTTTTTTTGTAATCTCATTTCTCAAGGTGCAATTTTCTTCAACCATGGATTGTTTTTGTGTTCTATTTCTTACATCCTATCTTTCATTCCTTGGAGTTCAGTCTCGAGTGTTATAATTTTTTTTTTCTAATCATTTGTAGTTGTTGTCAAGCCTTGTGGATATTTCGAGCTTATGTATTATAGGCATTGTAGATAATTCGATTTTATGCTCCGTAAGCATTGTAGATAATTCTAGTTTATGTTCCTTTTCTCTTTCTTCTCTTCATTTTTCTAAAGAGTCAATATGATCATAAAGACTCTCTAGGGTGATTTTCCTTGGCTGCCCTTTACTAGGTGGAGACTTCGAAATATGGGGAGAAGTACTCATAATTTCAACAAAAAGAACTTAGCAAGAAAAAGAAAAAATAGGTAAAAGGAACATATACACATGGGATCTAAGAAAATTCACCCTAGGCTTGAGTATTAGCCGAGGATCTATACATTAAATTCACTAAGAAGCCACATATTTATCAAATTCACCCATGCCATAAAAATTCAAAGAAGTTGCAGAGCATTGAAGAGTATTCACCACTGAGCTGCAAAGTCCATATATGAGTTGCAGTGATTATATCACTACACCACAAATCCACAAAGATTATATCACTACACCACATACAAGGTTTACACCGAGCTCCAAAAATAAGGGTTGATATCATATACGAGTCGCAGAGACAAGGGTTGATATTATATACAAGCCGCAGAGACAAGGGTTGATATCATATACAAGCCGTAGAGACAAGGGTTGATATCATATATGAGACGCATGGATTATTAGATACAAGCCACAAATATGTATCTTTTTGAAGAACTAATCTTAATCGAGATGTATCATATACAAGCCGCAGAGATTGTCAGACCATATATCGACCCTCACCAAGATCACCAATTCCAAAACAATATAAAAAATTTAAAGTATACAAGTCGCTCACATACTTTAAGCAACTAATTAATTAAAAGTTTTAATATTAATCAACTAATTAATTAAAAAATATTACTAAAATTGAAAGAGGAGGGTTTTAATTGGTGGCCTACATCAACGACCTCCAACACATGCAGAACGAACCACTGGACTCTCTAGATGGCCTTCGGCAGTAGCTTCAGCAAACAAATGGCCACCTTCGTGCGTTGGAGACCTGAGTAGAGCATATCGACTACCACACGCATGAGAGGGCAGCGTTCTTTGCAAACCTGCCATCGTTTCCCCCCAACCCTCCTCCGTAATGTGTAATTCTGGCAATTTCTCTTCTTGTGCTACTTTTGTTTCGGAAATCACCAAAAACACAAGTTGTCTTGGCTTCCTTACAAGCTCAATCTTGTTCAGAGCATCTCTCTTGCTAGCTCTTAAGCCTATTATTTTGTTTAGTCTGACAATAATGATGTATACAGTTCAATTGTTGATATACAATGTTTTTAAAATTTTGATAATATAATATAGTTACCTTGACCGACCAAAAAAAGTTATTTAAAAGAAATAGTGAAGAGAAAAAAATTGGAAGTATAATATAACGATGATAATAACAACATAGTCATGATAATATGAATATTATATTATTATATAATATTTAAGAAACTTAGAAGATAAAAGGTGGATTAAAAGAGTATAGAAAGGAAAAAGAATCTAAGAAGGTTTATATAAATATTACAATATTATTATAATTAAATTAATAACATTATAATAATTTCATATTATAATAGTATATTATATTTTTTATTTTTTAAATAGCAATGGATAATTCGTAACTAGGAGGGAAAGCGGTATTGAAATATAGTGTTAAAAAAGGGATTAAAAAAAGAAATCTATAGCCATATAATTTCCAATTTGGAAATTTCATTTTTTTATTTCAAGATTGATTTTTAGAAATAATTTAGCGCAAATATTAATTATTGAATTTTGAAAAGGAAGATTTTTTTTTAGATTTTGTAAAATATTATATTAATTTTTAATGAATCAATTATTTTTAATATACATTTTATTAATATAGTTCTAAATGTTATCTTTGTTAAAGAATTTTTATTATTGAGAGGTCATAAATTCAATTCTTTTGATATTCTCGGGATCAAGCTATGTGGGTGATCCAATGGGAAGTGATCCCTGCAAGTGGATCTACATAGTAGAAATATTACATGAATGTAGTGGTCACCAATCTCCGGGGTCTATGAACCACATAGAAAAAAAATGCATCTCATCAACATATAAATTATGATCATAATATGTTAGAACACACATGGTTTTGTTTTTTTTTTTTGTTTTGTTGTTTTTGGTTTTTTGTTTTTTTGTTTTGTTTTTTGTTTTTTTGTTTTGTTTTTTTGTTTTTGTTTTTGTTTTTTTGTTTTTGTTTTTTGTTTTTGTTTTTGTTTTTTTGTTTTTGTTTTCTGTTTTTGTTTTTGTTTTTTGTTTTTTTTTCTTTTCTTTGAGTAAGACTAATTCTATTAACAAAGTAGGAAAGTAAAGAAATATAATTACATAGAGAACGAAGTCAAGACTCTGCTCTGATGATAGGCAGAACTGTCAGGAGAAAACAGGTGAGAACATAGGATTCAGAACCCGTGCAGGGGATTAGGATGATACTCTCCTGGTGCTTCATAGTTAACAAAAACATCGAAAAACACAAGAAATCCACAACACAACTTACATAACAAGATTGCCCAGTGATAGACGTATCATGACCAAAAAACGACGCCGGGGAGAGCTCGCTAGTCATCTTGTGGTTTTTCCACAATACGACACCATTCGAATTCTGGCACATCCTTAGCTTGAGCAATGTTTTGATCAGAGGGACCAGGGTCAACCGGCATCATCTCCACATCCTCAGTGTTGCACCCTTGAACATTAAAATCCTGCCGAGGCGCATTTCCAATTCTCAGTTGGATGGAAGGAGAAGGAACAGAGACTGCCCTTGAGCCTCCCGGATGAGAATCAGAGTAGTCCATCTGAGTAGTCTCATGGAAGACCACCGTGATGTGAGCCGTTATCCTAGGCCGATGCAGGGAACTATTAAAAGAGAAAATTTCAGAGCCAGACGAGGAAGGAGGCCCAGGGTGGTGTCTGGAGGGTCAGAGCCGCCCTCTCCCACTGCGCGTGCTGGAGTAGCGACCGGTAAACAGTTCACTGGGGAGGGAGGGCGAGTCAGAAGACGAACTTGTTGGCGCTCGCCGAGGCTGGCCTCTTCAACACCCCATTCTTTGGCGAAGTTGAACCATCTGTGAGGGTGCGACAATGAGATGTCGGACAGGCCGAGCAACAATTAGGCAAGCGGAGCAACAGAGACACCGAGACCAGGAGGGGAGCCTATGGATGCCCTTCACCAGCAAAACCAAATTGAACATTAAGTGATTCTCTCCAGAGAAAGTTCGGGCGACCTTAGGATTGACAGGGACAATATCCCACCACCCTGTATTAGAGACGAGGCCCAAGACCATATGATAAATCGTTGGGACAGAGGCTATGAACACACAACTCAAAACCCACCACCCAAAGCCAGAGAGAAAACCTGAGACCAGATGATGAAAAGTTGAGACTAAGACCACCTGACAAGAGCTTGAAACCCGGTGGAGGAAAGAGAGGAACAACAAGAGCCGCTCCAGGAGGTATGAGCCAAGCTCCATAGAGACTTCCCCCAGCAAGTGCCGAAATCCCTCAGAGAAAACAGAGCTAACCCCAGACAACCTGAAAACCGAAATGAGACCTGAGGCGAGGGGATGAGCCAAGTGAAACAGCTCAAATGACTTCATCGCAAACCCAAAACAGAGCCTGGCCTTAACCTTTCCTGGCATGCCTCGAGAAGCCTCTTCCATTACTGCAACATTGAAGAACGCCGTCATCTCTTGCAGGTCCGAGCGTGTGGAGAGAAGAACCGTCGCGGTAGACAAGAAGTGAGGACTAGAGCCACTGGAATGTGATCTGTTTAACCTTACACTTTGCGCATGCCGAGTGCTCTCCCACTTACATGTATTTAACTCTATGTACTGGGTGGGCAGGTGTCGAACTGCCTCGCCCCACCCCTGTCTCTTCACCGTAAATGCCACCTCAATCACCCGCATCTGGGGTTAGAACACGCATGTTACCACATAATATAATCCATAATTAATATTAAAAAAATATTTTATATCATAGAATATAGTAAATTAAAAATTATACTTATTGATAATTAATAATTAAACTAGCCTAGATCCATCTTAACTCCATATCTATCAAGTGCTAAGAGGGATCAAATCTCTTGAGATGCACGCCTATTTTAAAATTAAAAGTGATTTGATCCCTCTCGACTCTTGATAGATTCAAAATTAAGATGGATGTAGACTGATTTTATAAATTAATTCATAATAATTAATTAAATTAGGGACGAGGAAATGATATCTGGATCGAGGTTTGAATCTTCATGACTCTACTTATGAACATGAAATGGCGTTTAGGATTAAAATAGTAATATTGCCGAGGAAATTTTATAAAATAACTTACAACTTTCATTAGAATATAAACACAATTCTAGTTGAAAGTTCATGAGTCTTATTTTTCCAATAAATATCATTATGGTGGGGGTATTGTTGAAAATTATAGTTCAAAAAAGAAAGTTTAGTGTTGTTAGTTTGAATATTCAAGTCGTGTTTTCTAAGTTTTTGCCATAATATTTTTAAGCATTTTCAAGTTAGATTTTCTTAGTTGGAAATGAACCATTTGTGAATTGGAGTAAGAATGTAAGATATAATTTGGAATAGGTAATTAATCTACATGTATATGTGTGTGTATTAGTTGTATTTAGTTTAAGTGGTTGGTTGAAATGTTGTTATCTTCTCTATTTGGGTGTAATCCTTGCACGTGAAACGTTGAGCTCATAATGGGTATTTCTTGTAATAATTTTGCACATTCATGGATGATATCTTTAGTAAAATCATCAATGTAAACACATGCAACTAATCACATAGCTAGTCAAATGCCCAAAAATATTAATAATAACTCATTGGGCTAACCCCTTGAACTATATGGTCTCATTATCCTAACATTTTGACAACTACAATGAGATCTTGTTGGCTTTGATCATTTCACTAACATTTTTTTTAATAACACTTATAAAATAGCAATGGGTCCCATTCATTCGAATTCTTGGTTAATATCAACACCGATTGGAAGACCTTTTGGGTTGACTTGTAGAGAATGAGAGTTTGGGTTAGATGGTTGGATATGGAACACATATCCTTTTCAACTCTAAGCAATGCATTGCATGAACATTTGAGGATAAGTGCAATGAAAAAATGTTGGGATTAAAGCACCTAATTTACAATTCACATACCAAAGTCCAATTATAGAGTTGACTATACATGTAACCCAAAGTAGAAGGTCAATTAACATAAACCTTTAAATACACATAAGAGAATTTAAAGAATTGAAAATAAACAATGGAAAATCATAAAGATTCACACATTACACATATATTTTACCCCAGAAACTTTTAGTCGAGAAAACCAACAACCTTTGAGCTTCACCACTCTTATATTCTTGACCAAAAATTAAAGCTACATTATAATGAACATTAATATTGGTCCACGCTTTGATCTAAAAGACGACTCCAATCTCAGATAGTAGGACATAGCATGGGGATCAATGCTAGAACTTCAATTTCATCCAGCAGTCAAAAAAGCCCCCACTATCAAAGAATGGCAAATAAGAAAGCTCGAGAATGACTTCCAAGAGTGGCTTAAATCACAAGCAAGGCACTCACTTTTCTTTGACGGAGCAGCAAAGGGAAATCCGGGCAAATCTGGTGCAGGAGGTGTTGTTCTAAATCAAACCGGGGAAAAATTCATTCCTACGCTTGGGGTCTTGTTTACACTACCAGAATCCAAGCTGAGGCCTTAGCCTCTTTCAGGGACTCAAGACCCTTAAAGAACTGGACATTAATGAAGCAACTACCATAGGCGACTCTCAAGTCATTATAAATGCAATGGTTTCCAGCATTCCAGTACCGGACCTCAATCTAGCAAGGCTGATCACCAGGATCAAAGGCTTGGAAAGCAACTTTCAGGATTTGAAGTACTACCATGTGTTGAGAATCCACAATAAAAAGGCAGACATTGAAGCTAATAAAGCTGCCCTACTCTCTGCCGGGACTAAGCTGAAAGAGGAAGAAGAATCATGGGAACCCATTCCATAATTAGGCTGCTGTCATGTTCTACTGCCTATTATTGAAACAATTCGTTTGTATTTTCAAGTGGGGGAAAATCTCTGAAAATAACTCAGCAGGGGTCTATCCAAGGAATAATCTTGTAAGTCTCAGCTTCATTCTTAGTGAAGAAATGCATCAAGACAAAGAAGCACATAATGTAATCAGATTTTGGCATTCTGCCCAAGATTAATATAAAGCTCCATAACCATTCGTGTAAAAAAAAAAAATATTGGTCCACGCTTAAGACCAATGCACTCATACTTCAGCCAATCTTTACCGATCGTGAGTTTTACATTCAATTCATCAACCTTATTATTCAGGGTTAAAAATAACCTCTTTTTATCAGTTTTTTGTCCTCAGTTTTGCCCATCTTTTCTCCTAGAAGCCTATCATAACTGTCATTTCTCAAATCTATGCTATCTTTTGTGCATAAAAACCATGTTTTAGCTACAATGGTTACAAGTGGAAAGTTTTAAGGTAATAATGTCCATCTTTTTATAAGTTTATAAGTTATTCTATAAAAGAAGTTCGAAATGTTATGAATGCAAAAATTGACATATTTTGCAGTTGATCTTCCTTTTCTGTAGCCAAATCATAGGATATCATGTCTCTGGACATGGTCCAGCAAAACCAAAAACTGAGGGATGTGGAAACAAGTAAGGAGATGGTTTTACACCTATGGAATATAGCTAGAAGACATCCACATCACCATCGTAACTTGGTCAACATCCTAGTCAACAGTCTCATGTGATGGACAAAGTAATGTGGGAGAGTATAACTTTATTGGTAAAGCACAATGGATAAAGATCCCACAAAATAGAGACATGTAATCTTCAGGAGAAATTCATGTTCTTGTCATGAATCTCTCATATCAACAAATCGATCTTTATATCCCACGCAATATATGAATTGGTTATTTGGTCTTGAAGTAAAGCAATATAACTTTTAAAATAGTTATTTCCTTTTTATGTTTTAAATACTCGTGATCTCGTTGATGGAAACAAGTTGGATGTATTAAAACACTTTGCAATTAATATAACTTTCTAATTACTTGTTCATGTTCTTATGATGAGTTGTTCTTGATCCAATTTGAAATTCTAGTTGCAAGTGCTTTAATACTTTGAGTTTACTTTAGCAACATGCAACCTAACCAAGAAGAGCCCCCTGTGAGGACACATGTTGCCTTCATTTATTCGCATAGATTAATTTATTTTTGTTGCAATTCGAATCTCATTTACTTGCAGAACATAGTAGACTTGATTGCAATTTATTGTGTCAATGTTTGATTACATTATTTTAGTTTAGTTTGAATTTATCATGCCTTTGTTTACAATTAATATGCTTGCTTTTAAATTTAATCATCTGTGTATCTGAAAATCTTGTTGGGTTGAACCATAAGGACAAAGCCCTATGTAATCTGCTCATGCATGACTTTGGGACCCTGTGGCACTTATCTCAACTAAGCCATTATAAGTTGATGATCAAGATAGATTATTTTAGTTGAATCACAACAATAGAGCCCTGTGTAAACTGCCTTTGCAGAACCTTGTGCAATTTGTGGCACTTGTATCAACATTTTTTTTAGATGATTTTTGCATAGATTTAAAAAATTAGAAACTAAGTCCTAAAATATACTGTGCCTTACACTTCACAAGGTCACCAACTCGGATTGATGAATTAAATGTAACAAAATTCTAATGCAATTAAATTAACTAGCACTTTTGGCATTGTTGTTGGGGAAGCGTACATAGGATTTAGTTTTAAATTTAGGTTGCCTTTAAATTACACCATTTGGGAAGGGAAACAATAAGATGAGAGGTAAGAGTGTACACATAACCACAATGAGGTTTCTCCGAAGCCTTGATTGTTGCATAAGTGCATTTTTAATTCATATATACAATTAGCTGCATGAGTAAGCATGATAAATATGATGGATTTATCGAGAAAGGGATTCAAGAGGTAGCTTCATTAGAGGTAGAACCACTTAACATGTACATCTACTACCCCCACTAGTTCACTTGGTGTAGTAAGAACCACATCAACATCCACATCATGTGTTCCCAATTTTGCAGGTAGAAGAAGGTATCCTAAAGATCAATTACAAAGGTTTGAAGCCAGACCTAGAAAGCATCCAACATCATCATAAGAAGTTGTTATCTTTGTTGAAATTGTAGCAAGGAATGGCTTATTTTGACTGGTGCGTAAGTCAATGAAGCAAATTTGAATTCACTCCCATAGAAATTTGAGTTAGCTATTAGTTAACATGTGTGATGTAGCCTATCACTAGTTTATTGTCAGTTAATTCGAGTTAGATGGATTTCAGTGAGTTATGGACCAGTTGATGGCTAAAATTAGCTAACTAGTTCAGTTATCTCTAGTGTCTATCAGTTAATTGGTATCTAGTTCTAGAATAGAGATAGTTATGAGTTTAGTTGCGTAATTGAATTTATGCTAACTCAACTTACTTTCAATTAACTAGTTGCAACTGCTAAAATTAGCCATAGTAGGTCATGCAATTCAAAATTTTTCTTGAGATTAGATGAAGGGACAATTGTAATTCATTATTGTACAAAGGTCTTGTGTACATGCTTGAGAATTGAGCAGGTCTATTTCTCTTGGGAATTATGCAAGGAAATAGGAGAATTCCTTTTTTTAGGGGTTGAATTGCACTAGGAAATATGAGCTTCCTAGCAAGTTTATTTGGCTAAGTGTTGGGCAGTTCTTGTGAGGAGTTGATCAGTATTGGAGGGGCTTCAAACTTGAAGCAAATTCTTTGTAATGGATCAGATTGCCCAATTGATAATACAAGAAAGAGGGGGTTTTCCTAGTTGGGTTCCCCTGATAAATTTCTATGTGTGATTGTGTTTCTCTTCATTGTTTTCTTTCCGCATAATTTTGGTAAGAAATATTGTGCCTTTTACATATCAATTTGATCTCATTAGCAGTTGCAAGGTTTTAGGGATTTTCTACACGGTATCAGAGCATAAAACAAGATAGAGACCAAGTTCCTTGATCATATTCAAAGCACGTTGAAGAGGAGATCAATTGGTGCAAGAATTCTACAAGTGCAGGAATCATGTCAGCGAATGGTTTGAGGAAAGAGCATGCCCTAGAAGGGACTTCAAATTTTTGTTGATGGAAGGACATGATGGAGGCCATGTTAGATGATAATGGAGTTTTGAAATACATCAAGACTGATATTCCAAAACCTCTTGCATCAGATGCATGACAGTTAACTCAATGGAGGAAGGATACTGCCAAAAATAGGAGGATGATCCTAAAAGGAGTTAGAGACCATATTGTTCCATATTTACATGGGAAGGAAACAACATTCCAGATGTGGAAGGCCTTTATTGATCCATTTGAAATAAGTAGTGGTGCCAAAAAATTATCTTTGAAAGAAAAATTGAGGAACATTTGAATAGGCAAGAATAAGACCATTGTTGCATATCTATCCAGGTTTACTCAAGCGAGGGATGAACTTGGAGGTGTTGTAGAGATAGTTCCACCAATAGATATCGTAAGCCTTGCTCTTCTTGGGCTTCCAAATTCTTGGCAAAGTTTCCAAGATGAAATGAATGGAAAAGATAAGCTCCTTGATTGGGAGAGACTATGGTCACATCTTGTGCAGGAAGAGATAAGGAGGAATACAAGATATGGAGTCTCAACTAGAATTGGTAAGGAGGAGAACTTTTCTTTAGCTAGCAAAGGGAAGAAATCCAAGGGAAAGAAGGCCGAAGAAAAGCTTGAATATAGTCAGAATGGAGGTAAGAAAAAGAAGGATCTTAGAAAGATCAAGTGTTTTCATTGCCATGAATTTGGGCATTATACTACAAAATGTCCAAACAATAAATCCAACAAGCATGTTGCAACAACAACAAGAGGAGAAGCTCTCTCCTCTTAGTTAGAATTGGATTTCTCTCCAATAGCTTGCATGGAAAACTCATTTTGATCCAGTGTGTGGTATATTGACTCAAGGGCTTCATTTCACATGACAGGGAATAAAGATTTCTTCAACAAATTGATGGAAAAAGACATGAAATTACATATCGAGCTTGGAGATCAGGAAAATATATGACCAAAGGATTTGATATAGTAAGCTTTAAGAGGGAGTCTGGTTCCCTCCTCCATCTCAAGAATGTGATGTATGTCCCAATATTAAAGAAAAACCTTGTCTTAGTAGCTGCCCATTGAGGACAAATGGTATGATGTAGTATTCAGCGAGGGGAAAACCTACCTTAAGCATTATGCTTTAGGTCTAGTCAAGAAGATTGGTGGCAGGATAAAAAACCTCTACAAGTTAGAGGTGGATGAATGTAGCCTTAAGAAACAAGGCAAAGTTAGTTTAGGGCCAAGATGTTGGAGAGCTATGGCACATGTACATGGGACATCTACATCATGGAGCTTTGAAGATACTCAAGTAAATCACCATTGGACTACCTTAGATCACCCTTGAGCAACATGATATGTGCAAGGGTTTCAATCTTGGAAAATATGCCAAATCTTCCTTTCAAGGTCAAGATAACAAAGCTGGAGCTTTTCTGGAGAGAGTTCATATAGATGTTTGTGGCCCCTTCTCCACAATTTCACTCATTAAGAACAAGTATTATGTGATCTTCATTGATGATTTTTCCCATAAGTGTTGGATTTATTTCATGAAGAAGAAATATGAGGTATATTCCAAGTTAGTGGAATTCAAGGCCTTAGTGAAAATGAGACATAGAGGAAAATCAAGTCCCTAGGGAGTGATAATGGAGGAGATTATATCTCAAATTCCTTTAGATATTTATGTGCCAAGGAAGGCATTAGGAGGTAGTTTATTGCAACCCATAATCCTCAACAGAATGGGGTTACAAAGGGCAAGAATAGGAGTATTGTTGGAGCTTCTAGAGCCATGTTGCATGATTAGGGGTTGCCCTTATTCTTGTGGGTAGATGCATGTAACACAAATGTGTACTTGTAGAATAGAAGTCCTCACAAATTTCTTGGGATGATCACACTTGCGGAGGCTTTCACTGGGAGGAAGTTAGATGTCTCCCACTATCACTTTTTTGGATCCAAGGTGTATCATCATGTGTCTAAAGATGATAGGAAGAATTTGGAGCCTACTACAGAGAGGGGGTTCCTTGTGGGATATAATGAGATAACACATGTTTACAAGGTGTAAATTCCCTCTCTCAAAAAGATGTTTTAAGAAGGGATGTGATATTTGATGATGAGAAACCCATGGGTAGTTCTTTACACTGAGAGATGAGAATATCACCAAATTAGGAGCTTCTAACTCCCAAGGAGGAGCATTGGTTAGATTCACAGAGTCCGTCCTTGCCTAAGGAAAAGAGAGCATTCCAAGAGGATGATATGGAGTAGCCACATGATGAGTATTAGAGATCAAGTTGAGTGGAGGCACCCACTCACATAGTGACTCCCATAGAAGGGAGGAAGAGGACCATGTTGGTGGACATATTGGTGCAAGAAGCTTAAGAGCAAGTAGGACTTCCTAGTTCCTCACGTAGATAACGCAAATCACCAAATAGATACACAGGATACATGTATCTGATGACAAAGTTGATAGAGTTTAAGCCATATTCTTTTGAAGTGGGTGCCTACCAATAGGTATGGGTGGATTCCATGGTGGAGGAGTCTGATTCCATCATGAAGAATGATGTTTGGGAGGTTGTGCCTAGACCTTAGGGAAAATATGTTGTTAGCTCCAAGTGGTTGTATAAGGTGAAACATGAGCTAATGGTAGTTTTGAGAAGTACAAGGCCAAGTTTGTGGCCAAGGGCTTTTCCCAGATTGAGGGGATTAATTATGAGGGGACCTTTGCCCAAGTGGAAAGGTATTCATCTATCAGGGACATAATTACATTAGTTTTACATATTGGGTGGAGGATCCACCATATGGATGTCAAGGCAACTTTCCTCAATGGAGTAGTTGAGGAGGAGATCTACATAGATCATCCAGAGGGATTCGAGACCTTCAACAGAGACACACATGTGTAGGCTGAAGAAAGCTCTTTATGGGCTCAAGCAGGCACCTTGAGCATGGTACACTCACATAGATTCTTATCTCATAGGAATGGGCTTCACTATGAGTTAGGTAGATGCCAACCTCTACTACATTATGGTAGATGGTTGTCTACTCATCTCAGTTCTCTATGTGGATGATTTCATTATAACAGAAGATGAGAGTTTGATCTTGGATTGCAAGGAGGACCTTGCAAGAGAGTTCAAGATTAAGGATATGGGGTTGTTGCACTATTTCCTTGGATTGGAGGTTTGGTAGGGTGATGGATATATATTTGTTGGATAGGGGAAGTACACCTCTAGGATCCTTTAGAGATTCCACATGCAATATTACAAACCCATTGATACTCCTTTAGGTACTAACTGGAGGAAGGAGGATGCCTCCACAACAAATGCAATAGATGGTACAATATACAGACAGTTGATTGGGTCCTTGATGTATTTATTGAACACAAAGGTCTAATATTTGTTTTGCTATGAACCAGTTGAGTCAATCCATGGTGGATCCTACCGAGGTCCATTGGAAAGCAAAAAAACATGTTTTAAGATACCTAAGATGCACAATAGACTATGGATTATGGTACAAACAGATTGATGGAGTGAAGCTTCAAGGCTTCATAGATGAATGTTGGGGAAGGAGTTGCTCAAATAAGAAGATCACTTCAAGAGAAGTCTTCAATATTGGGTCAGCTGCAATTTTGTGGTACAACAGGAAGTAGATATTAGTTATAATTAGTTCAAAAAAGGTCAAGTATATGGCTGCTAGTTAGGAAACATGCAAGTATATTTGTATGAGGAAGATCCTGGTAGGACTCTTTAGTCAGGGGATTGAGCCTACATTGATCCACCGTGACAATCAGATTTTCATAAAACTCTTTAAGAATCTAGTGTTTCATGATAGGTCCAAGCATATAGACATCAAGTACCATAATCTTAGAGATTGTGTGCAGAGGAGGACTGTGATGCTACAATACATTCCTATAGAGGAGCAAGATGCAAACATCTTGACCAAGGCCCTATCAAGGGGTAAGTTCAAGTTCCATAGAGGCAGGATTGAGGCCATCCAAAATCATTCCTTGCTAAGAGGGAGTGTTGAAGTTGTAGCAAGAAAAGGCTTCTTTTGCTTTGTGCCTTATCCAAAGAAGCAAATTTGGATTCAATCTCATAGAAATTCGAGTTAGCTATCAGTTAACATGTTTGATGTGGCCTATCACTAGTTTATTGCCAGTCAATTCACGTTAGATGGATTTCAATGAGTTGTGGACCAATTGATGGCTAAAATTAGCTAACTAGTTGAGTGGTCTCTAGTGTTTATTATTTAATTGATCTCTAGTTCTAGAATAAAGATAATTATGAGCTTAGTTGGGTAGTTGAATTTCTGTTAACTCAACTTACTTTCAATTAACTAGTTGTAGCTGCTAAAATTATCCCTAGCAGGTCATGCAATTTGAATTTCCTTTTGAGATTGGATGAAGGCACAATTGTAATTCATTATTGTACAACAAGTTTTGTGTTAGAGAATTAGGTAGACCTATTTATCCTAGCCATTGTCCAAGGAAATAGGAGAGATTCCTATTTTTTAGGGGTTGAATTGCACTAGGAACTATGAGCTTCCTAGCAGGTTTATTTGGCTAAGTATTGGGTAATTCTCGCAAGGAGTTTATAAGTACTACAGGGGCTTAAAGATTGAAGTAGATTCTTTGTAATAGATCAAATTTCTTAGTTGATAATACAAGCAAGAGGAGTTTTTCCTAGTTGGGTTCCCCAAATAAATCTCTATGTGTGACTGATTTATGTGTGATTGTGTTTTTATTCATTGTTTTCTTTCCGTGGAATTTTGGTAGAGAAATCTTGTGTGTTTTGCAAATCAAATTCCTCTCATTAGCAGTTGCAAGGCTTCAAGGATTTTCTACAATCTCTCTCCCATTCAATAGGAGAACAATTAGTTGCATAAGATCCTTAAGTTCTTATTGAAGAAGAATAAGAAAGTTCCTTTGGAGAACCAATAATTTAAGAACCAATTGAGGAAAATCCAGTAGAGGAACCACATTCTCTTTTTGAAGAATCAATGGTTGAAGGAGAAGGAACAATAATACCTCCTAAGAATGAAGCTAGAAATGGGACAAAATTTTTTTTAGGAGGTGGAAGTGGAGGTGGAGGAAGACCTCTAAGTGGAGGAGGAAGAGGAGAAGGTGGAGATAATGATAGTGAAGAAGATGCATTTGGTTTTCCCATTGAAGATACCGACACTAATGTCGACATGAAGAACATTTCTCCATCAACACTTCCAAATTTCCAGGGTATGTGAACTAAAGACCCATAATCTTTTCTTTTTGAGTTTGAAGTGCTATGTAGAAGTTATGATTATTTGCAAGATGCTAAAAAATTAAAGTTATTTCCATCTACATTAAAAGATAGGGCCTTAAGATGGTTCATGGGATTAGGAACAAACTTTATAAGACATTTGGATGCAATGAAACAACTTTTTCTAGAAAAGTATAAAAAATATTTTATTGAACATGATCTTAAGGAAGAAGTTTTCAAACTGAATCAAATAGAGGATGAAAATTGTGGAGACTATGCTGAAAGTCTTATCTACAATGTCAAGAGAGAAAAACATCATAAATTGGGATTTGACACTCTCAAACTCTTTTGCTCTAAGGAATTAGAAATGAGTGGATTGATCTCTTGAATTTGATGGGTAAAGGAGATGTATCTCAACTTACTTCTGAAGAAATTTGTGATTTATGCAAGAACATATCATGAGGAAGAGACTAATACGTTTAAAACCCTAGGGATCCAGCTATGGCTACAATAAGCAAATCAACATCAAGTGTGGCAAGTAGAGCTAAACTTGGTCAGTTATTAGAAAAATTTAAAACTAATATTCTTGGAAATTTAATTGAACAAATTGATAAGCTAAGAGTTCTAAACAAATATAAAATGCAACGTTATCCATATTTTGTCCTAGATGTAGAAAAAAAATCATTTGAAAGAATGCCCCTTAGATAAAATCAAAATTTGTGCTCTTTTTGCATAAAATTAAGCAACAAAGGAGTGTCAATCTCTATTTGGACTTAGAGAAATTTATCAAGAGGATAATGGAGCAAATGAAGTGTCACAAGAACTTCTTTCTTTTGTAGCATGAAGAAGACCTTGGCAAGCTCAACAACTAGGTACTATTCAACATATTATTCAACAATTTCATGCTTAACAACAATATCCACAATGTAGTTGGAATACACCCTTATCTTGGCAACCATGGCCACCTCAAGTCCAAAATCAACCTTGGTAACAAGGTTGGTGAGGGTCATATGGGGGGAATAATCTTAAATATTTTCATTAGTATTATCCATAATTTCCTCAATAACCTCAAAATCAACCCCAACCATCCTATCAACCTCCTCCATAATTAAATACACAACCAAAATTAACTTCCAACCAACCTCTTTAGTTACCATCAACACAACCTCCTCAAAGACCTACCCAACTACCTGCACAACCACTTCCAAACCCCAACAATAAAGGATCTCAACCTGCTTAAAATGTTCAACTGCGAAGTTTCCAAACCTATAGGATTTCCCTTCTTGAACTTAATGATATCCATATTTGGCCAGGAAGATTACTTCATCAAGATTCTACTGTAATAATTGAAGAGAAAAAATGAGGAAGGAATTCCTAAGAAAATAGATGATACAACAATAAAATCCTCAATTCCTCCAATTGATCAACCTCCTACTTATTCTCAAAATCCTCCTTTTCCAGAAGTTTAAAAATAGAAGAGAATGTAGAAAAATAATTAATACCATCATATTCTAATATGTTGGACGAATTAAGGAACATTTGTATTTGAATGCCTTTATTACAAGCAATAAAAAATATCCGTTTATACACTAAAGTAATAAAGGATTTGTGTATAAAAAAACTAGGAAGAAAAAGCAAGGAACCACAAAAAACACATCTCATTAGAAAATGCGCAGATATAATGATGGGAAGTACTTATATAGAAAAATATTTTGATCCAGGAAGTCCCATTGTAAAAAATCACATTAATAATATTGCAATTCCAAACACACTTATTGGTTAGAAGAAATTACAAATGTAATGTCAAAGAATATAATGGATGAATTACAACTGAACAATTTTCTATATACACCAATTGTTTTACAATTAGCAGATATATCCACTATAAAACCAGAAGGCGTATTAGAGAATATTCTTGTTTCTCTGAACTCTTGGGAATACCTAGTTGAATTTATGGTTCTTACACCTAAATCCAACTTGGGAGGACATCAATATTAAGAAGGCCTTGGCTAGCCATGACCGATGCATTTATTAGTTGTAGATTGAAGACATGACAATTTCTAATGGAATGCAACAAAGAATTTTACACTTTATCCTCCTGCCAACATAATTACTGAATTATAAAACATTGAGCGGATTTATGATAAAATAATACAATATGTTCTAACAATTTCACAAGCAATGACTTTTAAACAAGATGTTGAAGAAATTCAAATACCAAATTTTATGAACACTTATGGTTTTCCTCACTATCTTGGTGAATAAATACAAAATTTTTATGTGGATATATCATATAAGGATTTTCAAGAAAATTGTAGTATAAAAGATTTTTCAAGAAAATTGTAGTATAGAAGATTTTTCATCATATAGTTCTATGTTATCATTAAATTATATGACAAAAGTTGGTAGTGTTCTTGTAGAGATTAATTCCAAGGAAAACCTTAAATATTAACTCTAACCTAGAAAAGTTTAAAAAGATCAATTAATACAAATTCTACACAAAACATTCTTTTCTTTGCATGGAGATATATACAAATATGAGAGGTATTAACCCTAATACAATGATTATGCATCATCTATATATTATATATATAAAAGAAAATGTTATACCAATTAGGCAACCCCAGAGAAGGATGAATCCTAATTTGGGGGAAATGGTGAAGGATGAATTGTAGAAGTTGTTAAATGTAAACTACGATTATCCAATTTTTTATAGCCAATGAGTCTCACCATTGGTAATTGTACCCCAAAAAAATGGTAAGTGGAAAGTTTGTGTAAACTATAGAGAGCTAAATAAGGCTACCCTAAAATATCATTTTCCACTTCCTTTCATTGATCAAGTTTTGGATACATTATAGGTAAGAAGTACTTTTCTTTTCTTGATGGTTTTAATGGCTATAATCAAATACAAATTTCACTAGAATATTAAGACAAGACTATAATTACATGTTCATGAGGAACACATGCTTACAGAGTATTACCTTTTGGACTATGCAACACCCATGCTACATTTCAAAGAGAGGTTTTAGGCATCCTTTCTAACTTGTTTCATGATTTTGTTGAAGTTTATATGGATGATTTTGTAGTATATGGTAATATTTTTTAGGAAGCCTTAGAAAATCTTGAATTTTTTGTATAAGATGCTAAGAAACTAACCTTTCTTTAAGTCATGAAAAATATTTTATGATTCTTAATGGAGGAATTGTTTTAGGACACTATCTTTAAGATAATGGGATTAAGGTTGTTCTGGCAAGGATTGATATCATTACCAAACTCTTAGTACCTAAGGATCAAAATGATTTAAGAGGTTTTCTTGGACATGTAGGCTATTACATCAGATTTATACAAAACTTTATAAAAGCTGCTTCGCCACTATTTAAATTACTTACCAAATAAAGTGAATTTTGTTGGAACTCCTGATGTCAATTTGATTTTGATACTTTGAAACAAAAGCTCTCTGAAGCACCTATTTTAAGAGGACTGAATTGGTCTCTCACATTCCATGTTTCTATAGATGCTTCAAATACAACTTTAGGAGTTGTACTAGGATAAAGAGAGCAACAAACTCCTTATGTTATCTATTATATAAGTAAAAAATTGACTCCTATATATTTTAATTATACAATTACAGAAAAGGAGTTTCTTGTAGTAGTTCATGCCATAAATAAATTTAGACACTACATATATGGGTATGAAACTTCTATACATACTGATAATTTTGTTATTAGATACTTAATGAACAAACCTATAACTGATGGGAGAATCATTATATGACTCTTATTGTTATAGGAATTCAATATTACTACACTGGATAGACCTAGAAAGGAAAATACATTAGCCAATTTCCTTTATAGAATCCAAAATGAAAATACATTAGTTCCTATAGATAATAGCTTTCACAATGAACATTTATTTTCAATTGCTACTTAAAATCATTAATATGCAGATATTGCCAATTATTTGGCTACAAGGAAGCTTCCTCAACAATTGACATCAATAGAAAAGCAAAAGATTGTCAGGCAGAGTGCATCATACTCCTGGATAGATGGAGAATTGTTTCAAACAGGATCTGATCTAATCATCAAAATGTGTGTAAGACAAGATGAAATAAGTAATATATTAAAAGCATGCCATGATGAACCATGTGGAGGACATTTTGCCGAACAAAGAAAAACATATAAAGTTTTTCTTTTAAGATATTATTGGCCTACTATTTTAAAAAATACAATGGAATATGTTAAAATATGCAATAGTTGTCAAAGAATGGAAAAGCTAGTTCAAGCAAATCAAAAGTCCTTGCAACTATAGGTATTTATAGAACCATTCGAAAAATGGTATCTGGACTTTATAAGGCTAATTTCTCTTTTATCCAAGCAAAAAATGTATATTCTTATTTGTACTGATTATGTAACAAAATGAGTAGAAGTTGTGAGTTTTCTTTTTGAGGATATATTTACTCAATTTGGTGTTCCAAGAGAGATTGTTACATATTAGGGTGCACAATTTACATCTAAGCTTGTCCAAAGAATTGTGGATTAGTAAAATATCAAGCGTTGAAACTCCTCTCCATATCATCCACAAGCTAATGGACAAGTATAATCAACAAACAAAGTCCTTGGATCCATTTTGACCAAGATAGTTCTGCAACATCGAAAATATTGGGTAGATAGGCTTCTAGAAGCACTATAGGACATATCAAACTATATGGAGGAACACTATTAGTCATACCCCATATGAAATTGTGAATGGAAAACAAGTTTTGATTCCTATGGAGTTTCAAATATTTAAGACCTTCGAAACAACATTAAGATTGGGACTAGATATTTCCAAGACACAAAAAAAGGTTAGCTTAGCTTAATGGGATGGATGAAATTCGACAAGATGCAATCCAAAGAACCAATGTCATGCAACAATAGAGGACAAAATTGTATGACAAGTTTATCAAGTTAAAGAAATTCAAAGCAAGGCGATTGAGCCCGTCTTATTTAATTCTAGATTTAAATATTTTAAAGGGAAGCTCCACACACATTGGTTAGGTTCATATGAAATAGAGACATCCTATAACAATGGCTCAGTTCAAATCAAAACTATTGATGAGGTGGGTGTCTCTTTTCTCGTTAATGGGCATAGATTAAACTATATCATAAGCTCCTAACAAGAGAATAATTTATTCAAAATTTGCTTCAACATTCACAAATGGAGTTGGTAAAAGAGAATAATTCTTCTACCCCTCCTAACTCAATTTAGTTTTCTTTCCTATTTAAAATAAAATAAAATAAAAAATATAGCTATGAAAACCAGGATGTTGGTATAGTTATAGAAGAATTCTAATTGAAAACCGGTCTTTGGCTGATAGAAGTCCCATTATATTTCTAAAAAGGAAAGTTTGAAAGAGTCAAATTTATGTATATATCTAGCATGAAAATTTTATTTTCAAAAGCCAAGTAACAACAAGAGATGGTGGCAACACGTGTAGAATGATATTTCAAGAATTTGTGAATAATTTTAGTGAGATTCATGTAGAAATTTGAATAATATAACACTTATTCACAAAGATTATCCTGATTATACATTATTTGTGGAAAGCATGCATAATACATAACCTCCTCTACCATTGATCATCAATTTGCGGAATTAAAAAAACAATCACATGCGCACATTGAAACATCAATTGCACATACCAATACAGTATGTAATGGGGAAAGCATACAGCTGAAAACCCCCAACTATATGTATATTATAATGATAGAGAACATGTAACAATACATAATACAATACTCCTCACAAGTACTCAATACTATCTCCACATGCTACACACAAACTAGCTCAGATCTGAACAAGTCACGGGTTCAAATCTCCTCCACTGTTTTGCCTGCCTCTACTGTGCAATCCAAGTTGAGAATAGATCATATCCAAGTTCAAATTCCATTGGATTGTACTGCGCAATCCTCATTTGCAATATCAATCAATGATTGTGCAAATCTCATGCACAGCTATAGCCACAACTGATAGTAGTCTCACACTTTCACCCACCTCTAACACTTGTCTCCACTGAACTGTCCATGCACTGAGTTAACTGATGTATTCTTTAGTTGATTTATGAGTTAATAATTAGTGAATTAATTAATAATTAATTCACACCACTCATCACTAGTGTATTTGTCAGTTAGACTAATACAAATAGTTCAACTAGTCAATGAACACAACTCAATCAACTCCTCAATCAACTCCACCAAACTCAATCACTTGAGTTCTAACTGAATTCCATCATGCAATAGCTCAACTAACCCATAGGAAAAGTGTATTTCCTTCTGACAATTTCATGTGCCACATCTGTAGCTGGAATTGAAGTGCTGCAAGAGGATAATATAACGTTTATAGTCCAAATATTATTAAGAGCTAATAATATTCGACTGTTCTATTTTTTGACTAGCAATCTAAAAATAGACTCCGCCCATATGTCTAAAAATATAGGTCCATCTATTTTTACCAACATGACCAATCATCCATAAATAGTATCCCGCAACTCATAGACGATGATCCATATGTCTAAAAATAGACTTTGCGCCAAAAATAGCCTGCGGGCCCACTTAGTGAAGGTGACTTCTTTTCACTAAGCTCCATCATCTTGTTGC